>JACBKR010002532.1:0-34280 GCA_014218235.1 Colocasia esculenta | reverse complement strand
ATTCACATGGTAGATAGGTTGGTATCTGTTCTACTCACAATCAGCACACACATCATAGTTCGAATTCAATACATATCTGTTTAAGATTTTGTCAAGTCAGTGTTGGATCAAAAAAAGTTCATAGTGCTTTAATTGGTAGTAATCTATTCAACCCCCCTTCTAGATTACTGCTTTAGATAATTCCGCACATCTTTCATTTCCGTGTGTGAGTGTTGACATGAGGTGTCCGCCTGTTGGCACGATGTGCCGGACGTTGAGAGCGTCACCATCTATGCTTGGGTTGTGTTCTATTGTGCTTGTGTTGCATTCCCGGATGTTGAGGGAAGGCTCTGTCTGGATGACTGGTGTTGAGCTATTCTGCGGTGAGCCTAGACGTCGAGTGCGACTCCATCCTGTGCGTGCCCCTTGTGGTGGTTACAAGCCAGTTTCTTGGGCCCCTTCTCCACCGTTCAAGTCCGGCATAGGGGAAAATTGGTCGAGGACCAGACGCGAGGGAGCGTCTGAGTGTGCACACATGGCTAGGGTTGGAGGACTCTATGGTGTCGAGGCGCCAAGCCATAGGCCCTAGCTGGTCTACCTTGTGTGTGTGTGTGTGTGTGTGTGTGTGTGCGTGCTTGTGTGTGTGTTTGTTGTGTTGTTGAGCCTGCGAGGTTCCAGTCTCTTAGCACTTCTACGAGAGTTTGTACCACGCCACCGATTTATATGTTTTTTTGCAGTGTTTACAACTGTCATTTTACTTTCCCACACTACATTTTAGTACAGTTACCGGTGGGGGTTAGTGTCCCTACTGGGTCTCTTCTTGAGACTCACTCCCTTCTTTTCAGGTGGTTCGACATCGGCTCTAGGTGCTGAGGAGTCTGGCCACTCCGGTGCTCGTCCTACTTAGCTTGAAGCACCCCAGAAAATTTAGTAATTTAAAAATTATAAAATGGAAATAATTATTTTTTTGTATTATCGGAATGGTAGAACATACGCACCATTATCGTACGTGCAAGAACACATCAGAAAATTCCTTAAAAATTATAAATCAATCCCAAACATTATTCTTAACTGTTCACGAAGAAATTCGTGCAACGAAAAATCTGATTGGCCTAGTGTACGTCACAATGTGACTAATTATCCAAATTAGAAAATAAGTCGGAAAACTGTTAACACGATCACAAATTAAATAAACATGTTGGAGAGACTTCCAACATCATGTAATGATGACCCATTATCAGAATTGGGCTAATGGATCATGTTTGGCCCAAGAATAATGGAGCAAGAAAAATATCTAAAAATTCGTAACCCTAATTAAGCTGAAATTAGAAAGAGGCAATTAGGGTAAAACTTGAGGCAATTACTCACACATAGCAACCAAATTTCGTGCCTAGCCATACTAGAGAGTTTCCTAAAGCCTCTCACACCCTAATGGGGTGAGAAATCATCAAAACAAGGAAGGTGAAAAACCAAAATTGCAACCTTTCTTTCCTACACCCAATGGGACTTCTAAAAACCCTAGATGCTTAAATACTTGTCATGAAACCCTAGGGGATGAGTTTACCTAGTGTTGGGGTCGTGGTTAGCTGTTCTTGAGCACAAGAAGTGGAGGGAAATGCCCCAAGATGGAGCTCTTCTTCTCTGTTGTGTCTGCAACGACTTGTGCAAAGTGCTCTTCTTGGAGTCGACCTAAGGTAAGCCAACCTTAACAAACCATGCAAGACTTATACCCCTGAAAAGAGGGTCGAGTCTAGCTTCTAATGGCACTGGTTTTCTATTTTTCATTTAGTAGATCAGGTGTATTAAGCGTTCTCCTACAAGCGGTCTGAACGAGGGTGTTTGGAGGATGAGACTTCTTCAACCCAAAGGGTAGGTTATCTCAAGCCAAATCTAAATAAATCCTACAAATATGTAGGGCATCGAGTCTACTTCATATGCAAGTGATTTCGTCGAATTTCATTGAGTACATCTTGAGTATTAAGCATTTTCCCTAAGTCGCGCAGGTCTAGGGCTTTTTGCATTCTTCATGCATTTCACATAAACTGAGGTTGATTTAGGTAAAACCCAAAACATGAAACTTCTTCTACAAGATGTCCTTGTCGTTTTTTGTGTTAAGAATTTTGTCTAAATGTCGTTAGATTTCAAGTTAGGTAAATCATGAAGGGTGTAATAGTGTGTTTCTGCATTTTCAGGTATGATCAAGAACCGCAACGTATCCAGACGTCGCGATTCCGCATGCATGAACGTGATGTACTGTACGTCATGATTCAGTAAAAGGCGACCGGGTATTACGTCACAATTTGATGTCTAACCGGTCAACCACAGTGCATAAAACTGTATGCTGCATGGTTTTCAGCGCCGGTCATGAACTCGACGGCATAGGCCGTTGCGATTTGACTCGTTTTCCCGCCCCAAAGATTTTCTATAATTTTTATATTTGATTTTAAAATTATCTCTTGAACGCGAAAGTTTGACCCATCGTGATTCAGAGAGAGGTAGCATGACGCGTCGGTGATTCCCTTCGCAATTTAAACGCGACGGGTAAGTACGTCGTGATTTAGATGCTTGTTACCGAACTGTGTTTTATCTGTGTACGGCTTCGTGAAGTGCGTTGACTGGTTCCGACGCGATTTCAGGGCCGACCCGAGACTGTTTTAATGAGTTGTTTAGTCTTGTTTATGTATGTTATTGTGTTACATCATGTCATATAGCTTGTATTAGCCTAAAAGTCATTAACCTACATGAAATCATAAGAATTTGAATATCTATTCTAAGTGCAATGGTTGATTTAATGTCATCTATCGTGAGATCATGTGATGGATATTGTTATGATTCATGATCTGACATGTCCCTAATTGAAGTGATAAATGTTAAAAGTATTGCAACCATGAATAGTTTGCATTGCATACATGTCATACATGTTTGTTAATTGTTTTTTTCGTAATTTTAATCGGTGGATGTGGATTGAGACACACTCTACACGTCACTTTGCAATATAGGCAGCCCTTTCTTAGGGAATTGGAAGCACTCTGTCGGTCATTCCGTATCGATAGACTAGTAACCTTATTCCTAAGACCTTTGTAATTCTCCATACTTCATGGATTCCCTCATGAAGACCGAGTTGGTTGTACCAATGAAGTACCCGGAAGATAGAATGCATCTCTCTTCTTATCTTTTACTCGTGAGAGTGATTTGATAACATTGAAACCAAGCAACTAAATGTAAAGATTGAAATAATGATATTAAGCCGTTATGCTGCCGAAATTAATCTGGTTCATGTCCCCTTGCATTGTTCTCTATCATCATTGACATGATCATTAGTTCGTCATTGTCCATTACTTGAAAAATCATGTTGGCCATAAATGAATGAATGGAATTACCAGAAACTATTGGAACTTCAGTTCACAACTATGCCTGTGCAAATAGGGCCCAGTCTGGTCCTGGGAGGAGCACCCGAAATACTTATAAATCACGAGAGTATATAATCCAATGAGGTGTCTGGCAATCACCTAATTGAATGCAAGATTGATCTAGGTAATATCTAAATTGTTATTGAATGATTGATTGATGATTGAACTGTTATATGTGAAATGGTCAAATCTATTGTACATGTCATTGTTATTGAATCCTACATGTCATTGTCCATTGGAATTCTATGGAATTCAACTTGAGATATCTAGTGTACATGCTACATGCTATGAAACTCCTCTATATGTCAAATGATCATACTGTCATCTATCTCATTGATAATCATTCCGTTCTACATGAGAATTGTCATACTTGTACATGTTATAGCTTGGAGTTTCACTATCGCTATTGTCATTAGCATTGCATGATAGTTTTGCCACTGTTAACATGATAATTACATAAAGCATGCCCACACCATGAGATGTAAATCCTACTAGGCGCTAGTGCACTCACACCTGCTTTTCTTAATATTTTAGGAGATGAATATGAAGAACTGGAAAATGAAGGGGCCGGGACGAGTGATGAGCTGCTCAACTGAACCGCCTACGTAGCTAGTCAACCAAGAAGATTATTGGAAGGAGTCTGTAATAGTTAGGTCTAGTTTATTTTGATGTCAAATGTAATTGAGATACAATATTGGGCCCTGTTGTTGGCTCTGATGATGTAAGATGTTTAAACTAGTTGATTGGAAATAAATAAGGTTATTTGGCTGGCAATCTTATCGTCTCATATCTTGTGTTATACTTAGTTGTTACTTAAATTACTCGACTGTGATACGTACACTTGTATCGCTCATGCTCTCAACTTTATTTTCCACTGCTAAATGTCGAGGCGTGACATAGCTGTTGTGAGTAGTACTTAGTTTTTGTACTCACTATACTCTTTACTTATGTTGTAATCAGCTCTGAGTTGTTCTATTTGATATATTTATAGTGGAATGTTCAGAAAAATTGTGGTGTGTACATTTACTTATATGTTCTCCTCAGACTTTCTCTTTTTACCCTTCCGAGCTTCGACTCGTGGTGACGAGTCGGATTCGGGTTATTGGTTGGTAACCAGTATTCAGATCCTAGGTCGTTACAGTTGGTATCAGAGCCTAGTCTGTCGAGACATATAGGAAATGTTCATCAAGGTAACTCAGAGCATGAAGAGTACAGTAGCAGCAAGCAAAACTGGCGTTATTTTGTGTATTAATGTGTGTGCATGTCCTGTGTAAATCCATTATGGCACCTAGGCGACGTCGCGTTGAGGAGGTGGCAGAGCAGGCACCTCAGCAGGAGGCTAGAGAAGAAGCCCCGCCACCATAGCACACTCAGCTTGGACCGTAGGACGCACACAGTGGTTTTGTACCACCACCCCCTCTCCAGGTAGCTCAGGGGTTTGACTGGACCTGTTTTATTAAGGGATGGCACAGGTTGTTGCTCAGCACCGCGACGTTCCGGCACCTCAGGGAGGTTCTGGGAGGGTGTTGAGAGAGTTCTTGCAGTTTCAGCCTCCCTAATTTTCGGGACAGCCAGATCTAGATGCGGCTCGGTCGTGGTTAGATGTGATGGAGTGGACCTTCCGTTCCATGGAGTGCACTATAGAGGAGTGGGTTTAGTTGGCGAGCTACCAGTTGCAGGGTCAGGCGCTGGCCTGGTGGACCTCCGAGTGGGAGATCACTTTCCAGTCTCTCGCCCGCTCAGGCAGATCACTTGGCAAGAGTTTGTGGCGGCCTTTGAGAGAGCTTTTTGCCCCACATACGTCAGGACTGAGAGGTTGTATCAGTTCCTAGATTTGACTCAGGGTGAGATGACAGTGGTCCAGTACAGAGCCAGATTTGTGGAGTTAGGGCGCTATGCGCCACAGATCATGGCAGATGAGAGCCTCAGGACCCAGGAGGTTGTGAGAGGACTGAGGCCGGAGCTCAGGCAGGCGCTAATAGTTGCTCCCGTCACCGACCTTGACGCAGCCTATCAGATGGCTATAGCACTTGAGGCTGACACTTTACGGACCCGTGGGTAGATCAGAGGTAGTTCAGGCACAGGTGGGTCTGTCCCAGCTGAGACAGCAGTAGAGTAGCTCTCAGCCGACCTCGAGGACCATGACCTCCTACATGTCCTCTTCTGCAGGGATGCCATCGAGGTCAGGGTCCTGGAGGAGGTTCTGACGTGACAGGAGAGGCGAAGTAGAGGCAGCCATCAGTTGAGAGCGTTCAACAGCCTTTTGGGCAGCCTCAGTAGTAGAGCCAGCATTCTTTTGTTGGTCGGTGTTATCGGTGTGACCATCTAGGTCACATGGCATGGGATTGCCCCCTGTTACCTTGAGATCCATAGTAGCAGAGTCAGCCTCAGTCTCGTGCGCAGCAGTAGCAACAGGTTCTGTGCAGCAACATCAACAGACCATGAGTTCAGGCAAACCGAAGACCAGAGCTCATGTCATGCACATGACCCGAGCAGAGGTAGAGGCAGCTCACCTTGTGGAAGGTACTATGACTATCCTTGGTTCTGCAGCCAGAGTTTTGTTGATTTCGGTGCCTCCCACTTTTATTTCTAAGGAGTTTTTAGACTCCCTTGAGGAGCTGGACATGGGAGTGTTCAGCGAGCTTGTTGTGGAGTTGCCGACGGGAGATTTTGCCATCACCTCCTACTATCTTGAGGAGGTACCAGTACAGATGTAGGGACAAGAGTTTGCCAGCCCAGTTGTATGCTATGAAGTTGCAAGATTTTGATGTGATTTTGGGTATAGGCTGGCTCGAGCAGTACGGTGCTATGATGGATTGTAGGAAGAATAGGGTGTACCTTTAGATACCTGGAGGAGCTACTTTCTACTTCTAGGGTATCGTACCTCTTACTTCCTGCTTCATGATTTCTGCTTTGAGGGCAGAAATGTTGTTGGCTTCTGGGTGTCAGGGTTTCCTTGCTACTATTGTGCTTGTTGACCAGGTTTATTAGGGAGTGGAGGACATTCCCATGGTTTGTGAGTTTCTGGATGTCTTTCTGGATGAGTTACCTGGTCTACCACCAGACAGAGAGATTGAGTTCACCATTGAGTTGGTTGTTGGCACCGCACCCTTTGCGCAGGCACCATACCACATGGCACCAACAAAGTTGTAGGAGTTGAAGAGGCAGCTAGAGGAGTTGTTGGAGAAAGGCTATATTCGCCCTAGCTTTTCTCCTTGGGGGTCTCCAGTGTTGTTTGTGAGAAAGAAGGATGGTAGCCTGCGGTTGTGTATTGACTACAGGAAGTTGAATCAGGTGACCATCAAGAATAGGTATCCTCTGCCTAGGATTGATGATCTCTTTGATCAGATTCAATCAGCTCGAGTTTTCTCCAGGATTGACCTGAGGTCAGGCTACTATCAGCTGCGAATCAGAGATTCTGATGTGGAGAAGACTACCTTCAGGACCAGATATAGGCACTTTGAGTTCTTGGTGATGCCATTTGTGTTCACAATGCACCAGCGGCCTTCATGGATCTGATGCATAGGGTGTTCCTTCAGTACTTGGACCAGTTTGTCGTGGTGTTTGTTGACGACATTCTGGTGTACTCTGCTTCAGAGGAGGAGGATGCCTAGCACCTGAGGATCATGATTGCAGACTCTGCGGGAGCACCAGCTGTATGCCAAGCTCAGCAGGTGCGAGTTTTGGATGCAACAAGTTCACTTTTTGGGACACGTGATCTCAGGTGATGGAGTTTCAGTGGATCCAGCAAAGGTCGAGGTAGTTTTGCAGTGGGAGAGATCCCGTACAGTGACAGAGATCCACAGTTTTCTGGGATTGGCTAGCTACTACCATAGATTTATCAGAGATTTTTTTGTAGATTGCTGTACCCCTGACTCGTTTGACGAGGAAGGGAGTACCGTTCGAGTGGTCAGAGCAGTGGAGCAGAGCTTCATGGAGCTGAAGCGACTGCTTATGACAGTGCCATTCCTGGTGTGCCTTCGAGTACGAGGGCTTTGAAGTCTGCACAGATTGCTTCTGATGTTGGCTTAGAAGCAATTCCGATGCAGCATGGTAGAGTGGTGGCTTATGCGTCGCATCAGCTAAAGTCCCACGAGGAGAGTTACCCAACCCACGACCTGGAGCTTACAGCCATGGTTTTTGCACTGAGGATTTGGCGTCATTACTTGTACGAAGTGAGGTTTGTGGTTCGCACCAACCACCAAAGTCTGTGGTATGTCTTTTCTCAGAGAGATCTGAACATGAGGCAGCATCGTTGGATGGAATATCTGAAGGACTATGATTTTAGCATTGAATATCAGTCTGGGAAGGCGAATGTGGTTGCAGATGCCCTAAGTAGGAAGGCACATGTGAGTTACCTCATGCTAAGAGAGTGGCAGTTGTGGCAGTCTGCAACAGAGGGATCCTTCAGAGTTTCCACCAGACGACAACAGTGTATGCTAGGCAATTTGTTAGCAGCTCCTGCTATTGTGAGACAGGTGATTGAGGCCTAGCAGATAGATCTTGAGTTGCACAGGGTGTTGCTACTTCCAGAGGTTGAGCTGCATGACGTCGGGACTGTTAGGTTCTAAGACAGGCTCTATGTACCTGATGAGGAGTCTGTCAGGAGAGCAGTTTTGTAGGAGGCACATGGCTCCCGATACTCGATTCATCCAGGGTCAATGAAGATGTACCACAGGCTGAGATGACAATTTTGGTGGCCCAAGATGAAAAGAGACATAGCGGCTTTTGTTGCTAGGTGTTTGGTCTATCAGCAAGTGAAGGCCGAACACCAGCGCCCTAGAGGGCTTGTACAGCCGTTAGAGATTCCTATGTGGAAATGGGACCATGTGATGACATTTTGTGTGTGGACTGCGAGGAAAGCTGGAGGATATGATAGTATATGGGTGCTTGTGGACAGACTGACGAAGACTGCCAAGTTCTTGCCCATCAAAGCTAGCTGGGGTGTGAGCAGGTTGGCCAGACTGTACCTGGAGAAGATTGTTCCTTTGCACTGGGTGTCGATCTCTATTGTGTCAGATAGAGATCCTCACTTCACATCTGGGTTCTGGCGTAATTTTCAGAGAGCTTTAGGGACAGAGTTAGCGTTTAGCTGTGCATATCATCCACAGTCAGACGGACAGTCAGAGTGGACTATCCAAACCTTGGAGGACATGCTGCGAGCCTGTTGTCTAGAATGGAAAGGGTCTTGGGCACCTCACTTACCATTGGTTGAGTTTGCATATAATAACAACTATCATTCCAGTATCAGCATGGCACCCTATGAGGCCCTATACGGACGACCATGTCGTACCCCTCTCGACTGGTTTGAGGTGGGCGAGTGAGTCATCACTGGACCAGAGTTAGTTCAGCAGTCAGTAGAGGTGGTTCAGCTCATGAGACAGAGGCTTCAGACAGCTTAGAGTCGACAGAAGAGTTATGCAGATCAGTGCAAGCGACCGCTTGAGTTTCAGGTTGGGGACCATGTGTTTGTCAGTGTCCCCTATGAAGGGGGTGATGAGGTTTGGTAGACATGGGAAGTTGAGTCCCCGTTATATCGGACCTTCACAATTACCGAGCGTGTCGAAGGTTTGGCATACCGACTTCAGCTTTCGCTAGAGTTGGCAGCAGTCCACGATGTGTTCCATGTGTCGATGCTACGGAGGTACCATCCAGATGAGTGGCATGTTCTCCCGCATATAGAGTGGACTGAGGAGACACCAGTGTTGACAGTACCAGAGTATCCACTGTACATTGAGGATCGCCGAGTTTAGAGGCTGAGGAATAAAGCGATTCCACTGGTTCGCATTGCTTGGCAGCGACACTCAAGAGGTGAGTCGACCTGGGAGCGGGAGGACGAGATGCGCAAGCAATTTCTGTACCTTTTTGGTGGGTTCTCTTCCCCTTGTATTGCTTGAATTTAGGGGGCAAAATTCTTTTTTAGGGGGGAGGCTGTAAGACCATGGGCCTTATTGGATCCTTAATGGGCCTTCTCCTGCAATAGTGTCTGTTGACGTCAAGGGTGTTGACGTCAACAGTGGTTGACGTCAAGGTGGTGGACGTCAACCATGGGTAGATGGCAAGGGTGCTGCCATCTACTGAGTCTTGGCATCAATCGATATTGAAGTCTACCAAAGTTTCCAGAGTCTTCCCGTACATGAACTTGGCGGCAACTGATCTTAATGCCAAGTTTTGTCAGTGAAAGTTGACGGCAACGGATGTTGACGTCAACCTGCCCGGGCCTATTTTTAAGAAAGCACCCGAGGCTCCTTCTCCCCCATTTCCCTCCCTCTCCTTCCCACCACCTTCACCCTTCTTCTTCTCCACTACTTTCGGTGGCCGACGGGAGCTCGTGGGGAGGCTGTGGTGCGCGTGGCACCGACGGATTGGGCGAGAAACGGAGGTTGGAAGGATCATCCTCGCGGTGGAGCTCTGGGGTAATCGGTGGGATTTGAGGTTCTTTGGAGTTCATTACGTATTTGAGGCAGGCCTTGTCTTCCCATTGTGAATGCCATGCTTGTGTGTGCATGATTGGCATGAAAACCGTGATTTTGGGGAGGGTTTATCCATGCCGGGTTTTGGGGTGAAACCGCTGATCCAAGCATTGGATTGTTGTTTTCCAACTTTGCATTGGTGTTTTGTGATGAGGGAAAGTGTTTCCCATCATCAATCCATGGTTTCTTGGGCTGGATCGCCAATGGGAATGGCCTGGAGCCGTTTTAGCTACTGGAAGCTGAAGAACTTAACATCAACATCGATTGACATCAAGTTCTTCAGGGAGGAACTTAGCGGCAAGATCTCTTGCCATCAAGTTGGGGTAAATGGCCAACATGTTGTCTTCTACTTTTTGTAGACGGCAAAGGTGTTGTCGTCTACTACTGGTTGGCGACAATCGATGTTGCCGTCTACTATAGAGTTGGCGGCAATCGATGTTGCCGTCAACCCTACAGGTAAGTCCCAGCAGGCTGAGCTCCCTTTCCATGGTGTGAGGTGTTGACACTTGGTGTCCGCCTATTGGCATGGTGTGCTCGATGTTGAGAATGTCTCCGTCTGTGCTTGCGCTATGTCGCTATGTTCTACTGTGCTTGTGTTGTGTTTCCCGGACATTGAGGTAAAGGCTACATCTAGATGACTGGCGTTGAGCTATTCCGCCAGTGAGCTTGAACGTCAAGTGCAACTTCATCCTGTACATGCCCCTTGTGACCCTTACGAGATAGTTTCCATGGGGGACCTTCTCCACCATTCGAGTCCAACGTAGGGGAAAATCAGTCGAGGATGTGTGTGTGTTGTGTGTGTGTGTTGTTGTGTGTGTGGTGTGTGTGTGGTGTGTGGTGTGTGTGTGTGTGTGTGTGTGGTGTGTGTGTGGTGTGGTGTGTGTGGTGTGTGTGTGTGTGTGTGTGTGTGTTGTGTGTGGTGTGTGGTGTGTGTGTGTGTGTGTGTGTGTGTGTGTGTGTGTGTGTGTGTGTGTGTGTGTGTGTGTGTGTGTGTGTGTGTGTGTGTGTGTGTGTGGTGTGTGTGTGTGTGTGTGGTTGTGCTGTTGAGCCTGCGAGGTTCCAATCTCTTAGCACTTCGGCAAGGAGTTGCATACCACGCCACCAGTTTTTGAGTGTTTGGGCAGTGTTTACTTACTGCCATTTTACTTTCCCACACTGCTTTTTAGTACAGTTACCGGTTGGGTTTAGTGTCCCTACTGGGTCTCTTCTTGAGACTCACTCCCTTCCTTTTCAGGTGGTTCGACTTGGCTCCAGGTGCTGAGGAGCCTGGTCACTCCGGTGCTGGTCCAGCTTAGCTGTTGTGAGTAGTACTTAGTTTTTGTACTCACTGTACTCTTTACTTATGTTGTAATCGGCTCTGAGTTGTTCTATTTGATATATTTATAGTGGAATGTTCAGAAAAATTGTGGTGTGTACATTACTTATATGTTCTCCTCAGACTTTCTCTTTTTACCCTTCCAAGCTTCGGCTTGTGGGGGACGGGTCAGGATTTGAGTTATTGGTTGGTAACCGGTAATTTGGATCCTAGGTCGTTACACTCCCCAATGGTGAAGCCTACTGAATTGTGTCCATAGGTACTTCTACCACGCTGGAAGTTAATCTCTCTCCCTTCGTGCCTACATGCACACCCCTTTCCCTTTGTCCAGACTATTAGTTATCTCCTAAGGCTTTCTCCAAGCTGTTTCATTTTGGGCTGAAGAAGAACCCCTATCATATGTTGTTGAAGGCGTGTCCCATCATACCTTGGCATCTACTTTTCAATCACTCTGCTTCACTCCACTAAATTCACTTCATTCCATTACCATCATTTCATGTCTTTACACTTCACTTCCTTACAAAGCAGACGCCAAGGTGAGGTAGTTGTAGATATGCCAAATTTGACAACATACTGAGTAAATTTCATGTAATACTATAATTCCTCAAGAAGAAGATAGTGCAGTAACAAGGCAAGATCTTTCAAGTCAACTACAAGTTTTCAGGATAATAATATTTAGGAGTTTAAGAAATCAGACAGTGCAATTTCCTTTAATTTTCTATCACATTAATAGCTTGCTTTCAAGTGTAATGATCACACTATGATCAATAGATAAGAAAAGAAAGAGTCCTACGAGAATCAGTGAAAAACTCTAGATAAATCTTTACGAAAAAACATGATAGTGATGTAGATGTAGACTTTTCATTCAATGTGGAACTACTCAGTCTAGATGCCACAAAGAAAATAAGAGAAAAGAAATAATAATAAGAGGGAGTGGAGCACAACTCCTT
Organism: Colocasia esculenta; assembly: GCA_014218235.1. NCBI lineage: Eukaryota > Viridiplantae > Streptophyta > Magnoliopsida > Alismatales > Araceae > Colocasia > Colocasia esculenta. The sequence goes on along the minus strand of JACBKR010002532.1, from coordinate 22,153 downwards.
GATTGGATCTTGATCGCAGAGACACGAGGGTCGTAACCTCAAGACTGCAGACAATTTCTGGCAAAGTGCCCTGGCTGACCACAGGTGTAACACCTGAAACCTGGAAAAGTTGGGGGTTGCCCTGCTATGCTCTGCTGCGACTCCTCCGGAGCTGGCTTGACACCTCGGCCCTACTAAAAACCCTGCTGGAAGCCCTGCTGTCTGCCTCCACCTCGACCACCTCCTCTAAAAATCTTCTTCAGCTTATTACCCCACGTTGCAAATCCAGACGATGATGAAGCTCCTGAGGGTGCTTTACCCTTGCTGATGTCGGTAGACTACTGGGAAAGCCAAAAATTACCTGAACCGCCTACCTGTGACTGTCCCTGTCTGGCCCGAACAGTCTGTAGACACTGCCGAGGGTTGTTCGACGACGCGTACAAAGAGGGAATGCGGAGGTGAGAAGGGGATCGTGATCGCCAGACACGGGAGGGTGCCAAATGGAAGAATGCATGGCGAAGAGTGCGGGGTGGAAGAAGTGATCGCGAGGATACCTTTTTAGTGGGGAGATTGTGTGGGGGATGATGTGGGTCCTCTCTTCCTCTACGAACATGGCCGGCCGCGTTAGAGGGCGTTTACTCGTTTGATTACCCTGACAAAAAGGGCAAAGAAAATAAGGGGTTTAGTCAAATAACGTGTGTAGTATCGAATCCCAAAGAATAAATGAAATGAATAAAATGGGGATGACTCATCATATGGTGGTTTTAAACCCCTAAAATGTAGGTTGGTGTGTGTGTGTATGCATGTATGCCTGTGTGTATAAAAAGAAGTAAAATGGGCCACGTGGGGCCTGGGGGAGATAAATGAAAAGAAAAGAAAAGGGAAGGGGGGTGCTTACCCAAATGTTGGTGCAGCGTGACGTCCGTTACCGAAATCGATGGAGGACGTGGAGGAAGACGCTCCTGCCTCGCACGTGGAATGGAAGGAGACGACGGCGCCGGACTCCGGGGAAGATGAATGGATCGATGAGGAGTGGCTCGGAGTTGAGGCGGGAATCCGATAGAGCTTCACTTCTTCTTGGAATCCCCTCTTACAAATGACCCTCGGGGGTCAATTTATAGAGGTAAAAACTTGAATCACGTCGGGTACAGCCACCGCGACAAGAAACTGAATCGCGTCTGGGTGGCAGGCCGCGACTTGAATCGCGTCGGGCTAGGGCACCGCGACAAGGATTGAAACGCCTCTGGGCTGCAGGCCACGACTCGGAAGGTCAATTTGATTAGACAGGCGCATGATGAACGTAGCTCAGCTATACTTTAGGATCGTGTCGGCTCAAGCCGCTGCGACTTGAAACGCGGCGGCTTGGCCCGACGCGATAACAACTTGTTTGATTCCAAGGCAAACTACTCATAAATGCATTGGGATTTTAGATTTGACCTTTTAAATCGTTTCTTCTGACAAGGATGTGATTACAGCATTTTCTCATGATCACGGGCCCGAGCGCGACGACTTTCTGGGCCACTGAATCACTTCCGGGCGGTAGGACGTGACTATAAACTGGGTCGCGTCGGCAATACAAGACGCGATAAGCCTTCCTAATTTATTTATGAAATTTTTTCCGAAAGGAAAATTAGAATCGCGTCGCCTAGGGCAGGCGCGTTCATAAAAAAGGGCATTTTCCATAAATAAAATAAGACTTCATTATCGCGTCACGCAGGACCGACACGTTAACATGTCGCGGCCGACATACCCACCGCAATAAGGTCACGCCCCTAATGGCTATCGCGATAAGGTCGCGCCTATTATAGCCCGTCGCGATAAGGTCCTGAATCGTGTCGACCATCCCGGACGCCTTTCATAACGCGGTTGCCATACCCGTCGCGACAAGGAATTCAAGCTTTATAATGCCCGAGGGGTTCCGGAAATGGAGGGGAAGCACCGGGGAAGAAGGAGGTGTTCCAAAATGATGGGGAAAACACACTTTCAAGGCAAAAAAAGGTCATTTGTGGCATTATGGCGCAACAAGAAATTTGCCCGCGATGTAGCCGAATTCGCATGTCTACAGCTGCCACGCCTTGGCGTCTCCTTTGCAGGGAAGCGAAGTGAAGAGACACAAAGTGGAGTGCAATGGAGTGAAATGGAGTGTAATGGAATGAAAGAAATGAAGCGTAGCGAAGTGGAGTGCAGCGAGAGCTGACTGATTAGTAGATGCCAAGATGAAAAAATAGACACGCGTGAGCAATGGGGTGACTACCACCTGATAAGAGTCTTTCACCAACAACCTAGGAAGTCACCACCGAGAAGAAGACCTAAAGAGACAAATGCTTGGACAAAATAAAAGGACAAGAAAGGAAAGGTGCTGCGTGGGCGAAAAGGAAGGAAAAGGCCAACTTCCAGCGTCGGGGAAGTACCTAAGGACCAATCCTTTAGGTTGCACCATTGGGGGCATCTGCCACTACCTCAGGTGGGTCTTAGGAGAGAAGGAGAGATCAACTTCCAGTGTCGGGGAAGTACCTAAGGACACAATCCATTAGGTTTCACCATCAGGAGCGTCTGCCACTGCCTCAGGTGGATCTCTGGGAGCTAAAGGCGAAAATAAAAGGGATAAGTCCAAACAAAGGTTCTTAAGGAAATCAGCCCGGAGGCGGCAACAAAAGTGTTGGATCGAAATGACACTAAGAATGTCCTAGAGGGGGGTGAATAGGACTTCTTTCTTTTAAAATTTCCTTCTGAAATTGCACAACACTAAATAAACTTGTTAGAGCTTAGTGTGATGTGTGTGATTCAAGTGTAAACAAGGCGGAATCAATCACACAGAAATGCACAAGAATTTATCCTGGTTCGGCAATTCCACATGGAAGTCCTACATCCAGTCCTCAAGCCAACCACTTGAGATTTCAACTATCTGCCAATGAATTGAACTTCTCTCACCCTTGAGAGGAATTACAAACCCACTTGCTCCCAAGCAAATCTTCCCTAACCAAGGGTACAACAACTGCCTTTCACAAGGCCTTCCCTACATAGGAGGGGCAATGCAGAAACAGACTTTTACAGAAATTTCACAAGAGAAATAAAAAGACGTGTGTTTGTCTAAACACAAACACAGACTTCAGAAGGATTCAAAGATCAGACATAAGATACAAATCCTATCTGAAATCTAAGGGTGGACTAAAGAAAGTAAGCAATTACAATTGCCACCCAACACTACTTAGGAGAGCTTCAGAGAAAGTCTTCTAAAGAAGAAAAGCTCTTAGACTTTAGCTTTCAGAAGATTGTGAGATTTGAAGGAATTTGAATGAAGCTTGTATGCTCTTTTCTTGAGTTGCCTATTGTTGTATGTTTCTTCTTTAAACTTGAGCTCCTTTTATACACTTCAGAATATGGCCGTTTAGAAAATAGTCGTTGGAGTTTGTGGCCGTTTGCAATTTGACCGTTTGGAGAGAGCTCTAGTTTCCTTTGGATCTTGATGAGCTTATTGTTCAGAAGTCCTTCAGTTTTTGCATCTTTCAAAAGTCTTCAGAGGAGGAGTAGTCGTTCATAGCTAGAAGATAAGCTCTTGTCATCATAGACTGTGAATGAGTCATGCTAAAAACGTGCTCCAATAAATGTCTGTTACAAAGACAAGGCAAAAAGAAGAGAACTCCATACCTGTGAGGTAGGTAAGTCAGGTAAGTATAGAAAATAGGTATGGAAACCTCGTATGCACAAGCTATCAGAAAGAAAAGTAGACAGACAGATATGCTAAAAAGGTGAAGTATGGGTCTGTCAGTGGTAGGTGAGTCCTGTCAGATGCCATGCGCCTGAGAATTTATAAATGCATAGTGTCTAATGAATCCAGCAAAATCCGAGCAAAGGCATTGAACAACTCAAGGGTTATTTCTTAAAATATATCAGAAGTGTCATGCGCAGGTTTTAAATGAAGAAATTAAGACTGATATGACTTGTTCTGACATAGAATAAATAATGAAATAATAGGATAATGACAGTTTTGATGAATCAATAAGATATTGAAAGTTCATTAAAACGATGTAAAAAGATTTGGAGATAAATTTGCATTAGATGTTAAGACTAAAAGGATCAGAAGAGAGTTTAAGTGCAGAGTTAATCAGTGAAGTCGAATCCAAAAGAACATGCAATTAGACTGGACAAATAAGAGATACGACTTCAGTAGTTGAATACCATATAGATTGTTTACTGAAGCATTTGATTGTGGAAGTCGAAGAAGAGACGGATATAGAAAGGCATTAGACTATAACAGTCGGAGTCATCAGTCGAATCAAGTAGAAGATTATATGAAGCATTCGACTGTACCAGTCGGAGTCATCAGTTGAATCAAGTAGAGGATTATATGAAGCATTCGACTGTACCAGTCAGAGTCATCAATCGAATCAAGTATAAAGTTGTGACCTTAGAAAAATTTGAAGATTGTTTAACTTCGATTCTGAAGGAGTCAGATTTGACATTCGAAGTTAGCAGTCGAATTTAGTAGGACAAAGAGAGAGTCTGTGGACTTAGAAATTTTTGAATGGAGGTATTATTCTACAATATACCGATATGATTTTTGTGATATTTAATTAATATATTTGCTTTGTAGAAAGTTTATTTTAAAGAGTTTTGTCATAACAAAAAAATAGATATATTAATTTAAGAAAATTCATAAATTCCTTAGGGGTAGTTGCTCAACAATTCTCCCCCTTTTTGTTAATGACAAAAATCTTTAAATTGACAGTAAAAAGCATAAGTGAAGGTGAAGTGTGAATATGCTGCTGTCTCTCCCCCTTTGTGGCATTAACATAAAGGAAATCATCACAAAGATACACAATGTGCATTCAGAAGTGGCAATCATTAAACACAAGATGTAAAATAGTGCATGACAAAGGGATCATAACATAGCAGAAATTGTTTATAAATTACACAGTTCTCAAAAAGAAAAGTTGATCAAGACCTAGACAAGGAGCTAGGTAAGTAAAGAGATCTGGGAATTTTAGTAAGGAAGGTTGGATAAGATCCCAGAGCTTTTTCTCATTCTCATCAAAGAAGTTGTCAAAGAGAGCGCCATCAATATTGTAGGAAGGAGAGGTGAGGGTAGCTTCCGATGGGATTTGATGTGGCGCCTCCGGAACCAAGACATCCTATCAAAGTACTTGTCTCGATTGACCCTGAACTTGAGGGGAACAAACTTCTTGGTGGCAGCAAGCAAGAGAAATTCATGAGCAGTGATATTCCAATGCAGTCCACTAGAAACAGCAACATCTTTGGCTTGATAATAAATGAGGAGTCTCTGAGCCCATTTATGCCCAATGTTCTTCCTCAAATCTTTAAGACTCTTGTAGTGAAAGTCATGGAGAGAAAGTTTCAGCCTTTCACAATCTGAATGATATGAAGGATATGCTGCTGCCCATTGATCTAGATTGAATCTCTCAGATTCAGCAAAACAAAGTTGAAAGTCCAGAAGATGATAATGTTGCTTGGATAGTTGCAACAAGACAAATATCTGGAAAGACAATTTCAGTTTATATTTGATTTTGAATCTGGTTGCAATCCGGATGTATCTATTGAAGACTACCTCGGCAAAAACTTTTCTATAGGAAACAGCTCCTACTAGGGGAGAATGCAAGCCAGAAGGCAAAGCTATAAGCATGGAGGGAACAATCTCTCTCTGGCCTCTTAAAAGGTTGTCCCATTGGCCCTTAGAGACATCCGGCAGACCCAGCTTGAATCTTTCAAAATTGAAAGTTTTCATCCTATTTTATTTGGCCTGCAAGTCTCGGAGAAGATGTCCAACATATCATGAAACCTCATAGAGATGTGATGCTGAACTGTCAAAAACTGGTTTCTGGACTGATTTTGTTAATATCTGTAGCTTCATCAGGATAGAGATCAATGAATTCCTTGGAAATTAAGCAATGACTTTTCTGGAAATAAGTTGAAGTTCCTCTATAGAGATTTGGGTAGCCCTGAGAAGAGTAGGTAGCCAATGTTCAAAGGTGAATCATGGCATGTTATGGACTTCAAGAAAGGCTCGAATAGCCAGATACTCTCTGAACAGATTCATGTGATGTTCAGAGTGATGGACAAAAACATACCAGAATGGTGGAAGGAGTTTTGAAGGATTGTCTCCCAGGAGGGGTCCACTGGTGGATGAAAGCTGTATACTTGGAAGTATTTCAGCTAGATGAAGAAGAGTTTTCTTGGAGTCAGTTTTGGTCGCAGTAGGAAGACAAGAAAAGTAATGAGGGGGTTGAGTGGAAAGGTTAGAGTGGTTTCTTTGAGAGGCTTGAATTGATATTTAGTGGGATAGATGGAGAATCTGATATCTTGATAGAATGGATCCACGGGAATGGCTGCAAGTGGAGGAGGATCCGGAGAAGTGGAATGTGAAGGGGTTTCAGTGGTTGGAGCTGTGGGTGCAGAGGATTGAGTTGCAGTTGGAGTGGGCTTTAGAGGAGGCTTAACAGATGGAGCTGGAGTAGGATGAGTTTGTCTAGAAGGGATGAGGGAAGACTGGGTCACCATTTTTGACCAGTCTGCGCTTCACTTTCCTCTTGAAGGTTTGCAAGTTAGGACTCGGACTCCAGGGGTCTCTTAGCCATAGATTCTATGTGGGAAGCCTGCCTGGCTGGGAAACCTCAGCTGCTGCCACTGCCTCTGACTGCTTTTCTGACACAGACTGCTGCTGATGCTCCACTTGAGGTTGAAATACTATCATAGCTAAGTCTGCTTCTTGCTCTAAATCTTTCTGCTGCTCATGAGGCTGCTCCTCCACACTCTGCTGCTTGACCTGAGGCTCAGGCTCCTTGGATTGATCAACACTAGGTTCAACAAGTTCTTGAACTTGGGATTCTGGCTCCTGGTTCAGTTGCTGCTCAGGTTGCTGTTCAACCTGCTGGTATAGATCTTCTGTGGACTTCTGTTCTTGAGCTGGCTTTTCAGGTTCTGGAGGCTCTTGAGACTGAATAGGTACTTTTTGCTGTTGAGAGGATGAGGGCCCTGATGGCCAGAAGTGCCTTGCTGGCACACTAACTGAAGCAGTAAATCTTTCATTTACTTAACCTCATCAGACAGACTATCAAACTTGACATCAATAAACTCTATCTGCATTTGAAGAACTGAAAGACTTTCCTGTTGCTTGCTCAATAAATCCAAAATGGAGTTTAGACTGTTGCTACTCTCCCCCTGAGACCTTGGCCGGGTCTCAAACTGAGAAGGGGAGAAGAGATGCTCTCTCTCTTCAAATTCTACTTCTGTAGGAATGTCATCTGATGCAATACCTTTGCCTCTGATGTCTTTTAATACTTCATTGATAGTTTCCTCAGGACCATCTGGTTCAGAAAAAGAGGAAACAGGAACATGATCTTCTTGCTCTTGGGTCTGAACTGGTACTTAGATCTAACTTGATCTAGAGGCTCTATCTCTTGTTGAACTATTTGAGGAACTGGGGAACAAGAGGTTCATCAGAAACACTTCATGATCACATTCTGGCACTGAGTCTTTTACCCAAGATTTTGCTTCTTATTAACCAAGGAGTAGTGACTCCTTCTCAAAGTAGTGATCCTTATCTTCTCTTTTATTCCAACAGATATTTCCCTGACAGATCTACTGAGATCTCTTGAATATCAGGGAGAGCAAAGGACCATAGGGAAAGATTCTTGGAGATTCTTAGCAGCAATCATTCTATCCAAGATAATTCCAGCCAATTTACTTTGTGCCTCTGAATAGCCCAAAATAACAAGTTCCCATCTCTAGAGGTGATAGATGAGTGGGTTCCTGCTCTAGGGGTCACAATGTTGGATATTACAGAATGAATCAATCTCTTTTCGCTGACAGCTCATTTACTGAAAGACCTTTCTTACTTATAGAGGCCAAACTCCCAATGATGCCTAGTTTTTGCTTTTCCAAAGGCATTACTTCATTAAGCTTATGCCCGGAGTTTGGACATTCCAAAATCTCAACCAACAGTTCCTCAGAAATAGATATCTTGGTTCCTTTGACATAACCGAACACGTACTTCCAGATGAGATTTCCATGGTTACATAAAATGTTCTAACGCATTCTCTACAATGGGTTCTGAAATCTGGCACAACTTGGTCCAACCCATGGCATTGAGGGTGTCCTCTACCCATGCAAGACTTCCAGTAAGACGGGAGAAATCTACAACCTTCCCTGGGCAAATGGGAATCTTAGCCAGTCTCACCAGTTGATCAGGGGTCATCTGGGTGGATTCCGGAGCCCTAGACGAAGCCATCTAGAAAAGGAGATGAACAGGACTCAGGGACTAGTAGAGGAGTGATAGAAATGCAAAGGAGAGTTCTAAGATCCTACCTTTCTTCGAGGAGGATGGATTTCAGGGTTCTTCAGAAGTCCTTCGTCGAGAACAGTAAGGGCGCGAAGAAGCAGAAGAAGACAAGAAAGTTGAAGAGATTTCGAAAGGGTGTCTTCAAAAGAAGTCGGGGTTTTCTTTTATAAGGAAAGACAAGATAACTGCCCCTAGATTTCAGGATGAACGGACGGGATTAATGATTTGACCGTTTAAGACATGAAAGGATGCGTCTTAAAGGAGTGTCAGTTACATAATTTTAAATTATAAGCGCCTTTTCACGATTTCATGATAAGTCGAATCATGTATTCGACTGCATCAGTCGAATGCAAGAATTATAACATAATTCGAATGCATAAGTCGAATGTCTGGGACTTAGAATTTTCAGGATGGTTTTCACAGAGTTCTTCAACACAATCTTAACATACAATTCAAATGTCATTTTACTTTGGTAATTTAATCAGAATTACACATACCTATTTCTCTTCTAATTGATGTGAATCTATCCTCAGGAAGAGGTTTTGTAAAAATATCAGCAAGTTGGTTTTCTGTAGAAACAAATTCAAGTAAAATATTGTCATTACTTACATGATCCCTGATGAAGTGATGTCTAACCTCAATATGCTTGGTTCTTGAGTGCTGGATAGGATTCTTGGTCAAATTTATTGCGCTTGTGTTGTCACATAGCATTGGGATTTCTTGGAGTTGATGACCATAGTCTTCCAGTTGGTGCTTGACCCACAAGAGTTGAGTACAGCAACTTCCAGCTGCAATGTATTCAGCTTCTGTGGTGGATAAAGCTACTGAGTTCTGCTTTCTGGAGGACCAAGATATCAAACACCCTGCAAGAATTTGACAAGTGCCACTGGTGCTTTTCCTATCTATTTTGCATCCAGCATAGTCAGCATCACTATATCCAATAAGCTTAAATCTGAACATCTGGGATACCATAAGCCTAACTTACTGGTATTTAAGATATCTAATATTCTTTTAAAAGCATGAACATGATTCTTTTGGATCAGCTTGGAATCTTGTGCACAAACAAACACTAAACATTATATCTGGTCTACTGGCAGTAAGATAGAGCAGTGATCCAATCATTCCTCTATAGATCTTTTGATCTACCTTTTTACCAAGAGATCACTCTCTAACTTAATGCCTGAGCTCATGGTGTTCCTAAAGGCTTACACTTGTCAAAACCATATTTAGAAAGTAAATCTGAAATATATTTGGTTTGACAAATGTGAGTTCCTTCCTTGGTCTGCTTTATTTGCAACCCAAGAAAATAATTAGTTCACCCATCATGCTCATTTCAAACTCACTTTGCATCAAATTTTCAAAGAACTTACAAAGTGATTCATTAGTAGAGCCAAAGATAATGTCATCAACATAGATCTGCACAATTAAGATTCCATCTGAAAATTTCTTTATAAATAGTGTGCTATCTACTCTACCTCTTATAAAATCATGTGATATAAGATTCTTTCTACCAAGCTCTTGGAGCTTGTTTCAGACCATACAGTGCTTTCTTTAAACGGAAAACATGATTAGGATAGGTAGTATCTTCAAAACCAGGTGGTTGCTCAACATATACTTCTTCTTTAATAAAACCATTCAGAAATGCACTTTTAACATCCATTTGGAACAATTAATATTAATGAACAAGCATAGGCTAATAAAATTCTGATTGCCTCTAATCTAGCTACTGGAGCATAGGTTTCATCAAAGTCTATGCCTTCCTCTTGGGAATATCCTTGAGCAACAAGTCTGGCCTTGTTTCTAGTAATCACCCTGATTCATCCATCTTGTTTCTGAAAACCCATCTGGTTCCAATAACTGGATGGTCAGTAGGTCTAGGTACAAGAGTCCAAACCTCACTGCGTTGGAACATTAAGTTCCTCTTGCATAGCAAGGATCCAAGATTCATCTCCCAGAGCATCATTGATTGTCTTAGGCTCTATTTGAGAAACTAAAGCGGAAAAGTCACAAGGAATTTGCATACCTCTTGTTCTTACTCTATCTTGAGGATTACCTATGATGTTTCTCTAGGATGATCCCGGTGATACCTTAAGTCTCTAGGTAGCCCTTCTTGTGGTTCTTCTAGTTGTTGAAGATCTTCTAATGGGGGATCTTCCATTTCTTCATCTTTACCTTCTTTCCAAGAGAAGTCTTTTCTAAATCCCCGCAAAGATCATCAACACATTCTTCTTCTTCTATCCTTTTGATAGAAGGGTTAGTTTTGTAACGGCCCTGGATATTTATACCCAATAAGGTCATATTAGATCCGTCCTCCCACGAATGGACGAAGTCTCGCAAGGAAAGCTCGTACGCGTTGTCCAGGAAGAATATAAAAGACAAACCACAACAGTAAGAGAACAGAAAAGATATGTGCTCATAACTGCTTATACAATTTACAAACTTTCCCATTTACATAGACATGCCCAAATTAAAAAAGAGACAACTACCTGGGGCATACTCGAGGGAGCACAAGCTCACATAACTGTACTAACACTACTGCTGGTGGTACAAATCTGTCACAACACCTCCTCAAAGCGACACTAACGGAAACCCTGAAAAGAACTGTAAGGAGTGAGCCTCAACAAGTCACTGGCTCAATAGGGAACCACACACACATAGGAGAACCTCAACCCAAACGGGTCTCACTGGAAACACCGGAAGCCAAACCATTTCATGCTCACAATAAAGCGTAATTAACAATACTAAACATAATTAACTCAGTTGCTGCAAGTCTCGAAAAGATGAAGAGACAACAGCACCATTAGTCCATTCAATAACTGTAAAGCCTAGGTCACAAGCCTCACAGGCACACCACCTCAATAGCTGGTCGCCTAAGCTATAAGCCACACAGGCAAAGCATTGCCTAAGCTACTAGCTTCACTGGCAAGCCTCTAAGCATATGGGCAACAGGATTGCTAACCAAAAGCTAATCCTTTATTCCCTTAGATCACGATGTATCGAATATCATACTTTAAGAAAATAGGACTAGCTATCATGATACCAATCTATCGCGCACTAAACCTTATTCGGAAACCTATCCAAGGAAGGGTAAAACACAACAAGTGGAAGGTCTCACTGCATGACCTCCACCTCATCATCTGAAAAGAGCTAGTACTCAGCGTACTATGAGAAACCAGTACCTACAAAGAGTATAGGTACCTACTACCACAAGGTACCACCACAGAACACAAACACACCACGGAACACAAACACACCACGGAACAAAAACACACTGTGTCACCACGAGGGCACACCACTACCAAGCAAATCATAATTAGTGAGTCTCCGCTCACTAACCACAATAACAACCGTGCCAACACCATGGCACCCTTAACAGGTAAAATTACAACTAACACACGCTATAGCCAATAGCAAAGCACGAGTCGGAAAGCACGACGCCACCACACGGGACAGGACTACTGGTTCATGACGCCAGTATCCAACCCGGACAACACAACACAAGAACTACCTCTCAGTCTCGCAGTCACGGACGTAAGGTCCAATTGAGCTCCACAACACAAGTAAAGCCAAAGCAAAGAACTATGGAGTCCAACCAAACCACCACAACCTACAGGTCACACACCTGCGGCCCATGCCTGGCACCTTTAGAGACTCTGGTCCGAGCTCTCTTAAGTGAGGCACTGGTAACAGGACTAGCTAGGGCCCAGTACGTCTACTGGTGTCTATAACCCCCAGCTACGAGCGCGCTACAAGTGACTAAACACAAACTCTCACAAGTCACTGTCCCACTGTCGTCTTTCCCTCAGCCGGACGACAACTCTCCCCGAGAGTGAGGGTGTCCAGGAAGACGACAGACCTCGACGGTCCACTTCACTGGGACAAGCCCCGAGCACCACAGGTGCCTGGCTCACACAAAACCTGGGCTCCCAACTGAAGAAGAGGCATTCGGAATAGGCGCCGGACCACCAAACTCGGCAACGCACTATCACATCATAAACTCATATAATCTTTATTACATCCACGATACAAACGTAAGGAATAGCTTGACCTGGTCACTCGTAACCCACAAGCTATTCTACACAACACACACATAAATCACGGAAGTTAACCATACCTGGCCTATCATTGGTCACCATGTGACCTCCCAACCATCTCATACTAATACATACATATATCACAATAATACATACAACTTTGCTGTCTTGGTCACCCGGTGATCTCTACGGCAATAACACATTACTTAACATGTATATCATTATAATACTCTTTAAAAGACCATAATAGACTAGGGCTAGGTTCATATGTGAACCTTCACTGCCCGATCACCTCATACTAGCTATACCAACTATACTACAATAATCACAATATCGACAACTAGCCATGCATACTCATGCACAACACTCAAACTATATAAACATCACGTAAAAGCATGCTCACTTCGTGAGCACCACCCTTAAACACGTAAACCACACACAAACGCCACACTAACCACGCTCATTGAGCACTACAAGTGCCAAGGCACTATTAGCATTGCCATGCACAATAATTAAACGATAATCGAATAACCAAAACACCAATAGCCTGCAAAGCAGAACCTTCGGTTGCGATCGCGACAGAGGCCATGACCGCCTTTGATCACGACGCCACGATATGTCATGATAACAAACCCTATCGCGACGGGTCGGCCTGTCGCGATCTGATCGCGACAGCAGGGACCGTTGCCTTCTCAGGCAAAAACCCTAATCCGGGAACCATCTCTGGATCTTCCATGCCAACCACCTAAACATGATTCAACCCGGTTTTCATGCTCATTTCACCTCCTAGACATAGTATCTATTGTTTTTTAAGCAGTAAACAAGCCAATATGCAATCTATGCAACAAATCAAGTAGAAACTCCCTACCTTCATGAAGAACGCATAATCAAGCATGGCGCGGCGTTTCCCCACTCCTCGCGACGTCCTCGCGTCGAGAGCACAACGAGCATCACATCGGAACGCCAAATCGCCTGCAGCAGCTCCTCCCCTGGTCGAGCAGAACTTGTGAAAGCTCTGTTCAGCTAGCCTTCTTAAAAACCGAACAGCGGTTCGAATCGCGACGTACCTTCCCGTCGCGACCTGATCGTGGCGGACTAGGGCGTCACCTTTCCAATCCTGACGTCAGCAAGCTCCACTCCTTGCACGACACGCGGCGCACATGCAGACGTCGACCCCAACGGCCGCAACCAGAACGTGACCCTTACTACCGACGCGTTCAGAATGTGACCTACACCTCCGTCGCGTTCAATCAGTGAACCAACGGGCACCACGGACCTAACCTGCCGGCCCCCTAAGCTCCACACAACGTGCGGAAACCACAACCAAGGCCCATGACCCCATATTGGTCATGAGCACTACACCAAAACCAATAAAACACATATTCGAACTACCACTGATCAACAATCCGCGAAGATCAAAAAATGCGCTACGTTACAAGTTTCATCAAATAGTATATGCACAGATTGTTCTATGGTTAATGTCCTTCTATTGAATACTTTATAACCTCTAGGTTTTGAAATATATCCTAATAGAAAAACCTTCATCACTTTTAGCATCTAATTTCCCTAGATTATCCTTACCATTATTTAAGATAAAGCACTTACAGCCAAAGGTCGAAGATGACTGATGTTGGGCTTCTTTTCCTTGTAGAGTTCATAAGGAGTCTTCTTTAGAATGGGTCTGATCATGCACCTGTTGATGATGTAGCAGGCTGTATGTTGATGCCTCTGCCCAGAAATATTTGGCAAGTTATACACATTCAACATTGTTCTGGTCATATCCAGCAGTGTCCTATTCTTCTTTCTGCTACTCCATTCTGCTGAGGTGTTCTTGGTGCTGAGAAGTATGCTCAATCCCATTTTCTTCACAGAACTTCATTAATTCTTCATTTTTGAATTCACCTCCATGATCAGATCTAATGCTTGTAATCTGAAATTTCTATTTTTCTGAACTATTTTGCTTAACTTCAGAAATGCTTGAAATGCTTCTGATTTGGCTTCTAGAAAAGATACCCAAGTGTACCTTGAGTAGTCATCAACTAATACATAGCCATATATTTTTCCTCCAAGACTAACTGTCCTCATAGGTCCAAATAGATCCATGTGAATTAACTCCAAAGGCTTGGAAGTTGTAACAATTGTTTTAGACTTAAATGAAGTCTTGGTTTGTTTTCCTTTAGCACAAGTTGAGCAAATTCCAGATTTCTTAAGTTTCATCTTTGGAAGCCCCTCAACCAGATCATGCTTTATTAATTTCTTGATAACTGAAGTGCTGCATGTCCAAGTCTTCTATGCCACAAATCAGACTCTTCACTTTTGGTGGTAGCAAGACATAAGTTTACTTCCTTTAATTCTGCTAGTTGCAATGTGTATAAATTCTTCACTCTTTGAGCTTCGAACACAATCTTGTTATCTTCTGATAATACACTTATCATTCTGAAAAATTACTGAATGCCCTTTATCACATAACTGACTAATACTTATTAGATTTGCTTCAGACCTTGTACATACATGACATCTTCAATTAGGTTCTTTTCTTTAGTACCAACTGTTCCACATCCTAGTACTTTCCTTTCCCATTATCACCATAAGTGACTTGACCACTTTCTCCCTAAAACTTGTGAATAACTTCCTATCTCCTATCATGTGCCTTGAGCATCACTGTCCAAATACCATTTGGATGCCCTCAGCGACCCTGCAAAACAAAATAGGTTGTAACTTTTGGTACCCAAATTTTCTTGGGTCCTTGAAGGTTAGTTTTAGGAATCCATCTTAAATGTCTAGTGGTGCATGTGCTTACTGTGTGTCCTAATTGATTACAGTGACTACAGCATAAATCAACGCATTCTTCATATATGCAAAATTGTTAGATTTCTGTTTTTGTTTGTACACATACTGATTTACCTTTTTTGTATTTTTAACTTTCTTTTCTACTACGAATTTAGGGGTGGATACACTTGAGGATGAATAATGTTTTCTCATTTTGTGGAGGTGTGTATCCTAATCCATATTCTTCTTTCCTATTCTAGAACCTTTTAAATAGCAAATAAAGAAGTTTTGCAATTAGAAATATTTTCTATAGTAGCTTTTAGATAATTATTTCTTCTTGCAATTTTTCTTCATCTTTAAGTTCCTTAAGGTTTGATTCAATTTCTAAGATTTTGCTGTTTTTATTTTTAAGTCTTCGCACAGCAATTCATTAGTTCTTTTTATTTCACTTAAACTTTTGTTTAACCTTTCTGTAAACTTTTGTTAACCTTTCTGTTTCATTTTTAAGAAAGGTGTTAGATTTTCTTGGTTCAGTAGATTAGTTTAACTATTTTATTTGTTTTACTACTGTCTTATATTTTTCATAAAGTTCATTGAAGGCATCTTCAAGGCTATCAAAATCAGATTCAGAACATGAAGTAAAGGAGGTTTCTGAGTTTACCTGCTCTAGTCCTGCCATGAGGGCTAGATTTGACTTCTCTTCTTCTTCGGATTCTGAGCTGGAGGATTCTGAACTGGTTCTTTCTTCATTGTCCAATGTTGCTGCCAATGCCTTCTTTTGAACTTTTTGAACTTTTTGAACTTCTTCCTTGCCTTTCTTCTTGTCGAATATTTTCTGCTTGATCCTTCTTCTTAAGCTTGGGACATTCAGATTTGTAATGTCCTGGTGATTACACTCATAGCAAGTTGGCTCTTTCTTCTTATCTTTCTTGAAAAATCTTTTTGAGCCAAACTCTTCTTCTTTGCAAGAATTCTCTGCAGTTTTCTTGAAAGCATAGCCTCATCATTACTATCATCTGATTTTTCCTTTGAGTCTTCAGATGAGGAGAATCTACAATCTTCAAAGCATTTGAAATTTTCTTTTTCGAGGAATTTTCAGAAAACCTTTCCATATTATTTCATGAGCCATAAGGGATCTATTAATTTATCAATAGATAATTGTGTTAAGTCATGAGCTTCCTCTATGGCTGTAACTTTAGGGGTCCATACATTAGTTAGAGATCTTAGGATTTTTCTAACTGTTTCTTCATTAGTTAGGATTTTCCTAAAGAACTTAGACCGACAATTATGTTTGAAAATCTGTTATACATTTGAGAGTTATATTTTCATTAGGGAGCATTTTGAATTGTTCATATTGGGATACAAGTATATGTATTCTTGTTTGTTTAACCTATCTGTACCTTCATAGGTTACTTGAAGTTTATCCCACATTCCTTAGTGTTTTACATGCTGAAAGTCTGTTAAATCTCTTTTAGACAAAGCACAACAAAGATAATATTTTCCTGTAATTTAAAGACATATTTCTTTTATCTACAATGGAAAGACCAAAGGAAGAAGCTTCACTAATGATTTGATAGTCACTTGTTCTATTACCTGCCATAAGTCGAAGTCAGTACCTCTGATGAAGCACTTCATTCGCATCTTCCAGTATTTGTAATCTTCACCATCAAAGAATGGGGGCTTGTGATAGATTGGTCTTCATAGTTGTGAGCTTCGGATGCCATTTCTTCTCAAATCTCTTGGATTCTTCGAGAAGACCTCACTCTGATACCACTTGTTGGATCGAAATGACACTAAGAAGTCCTAGAGGGGGGTGTATAGGAGTTGAGCAAAAATTTTGAGATTTAATCAAATTAAAGACAATGATCCTTATGTTATAGTTAAAAGAGGGAATGCAATAAACTCTAGCTGAAGAAAATGCTATTAGGAGTTTAAGGAATCATCTAACCAAATCAAACTGTTTAGTACAAAATGTTTAACATATTCTTGCATTTCTTCAGAAATTACTCCAGTAGATTTTTTTTTTTTTTCTATTTCTTTCTTCACCAATCTATTTGGTTATCCACTTCAGTAGAGATAAATAGATTTAATCCCACTATGTATAAGATTCGTGAGATTTAAAACAATCTTGAAATTTTGACTCATCAATTGTGTGAGTGCTTCACACATTTAAGTTTTAAAGAGCTTCACTTGATTAATAAGGAATGGACGTAGATAATGATTAAATAATCTATCTCAGTGGTATAATAATTAGAATCCAAGAAATGGGAAAGTCAACGGAAGAATAAATCACGAGGATAGTCATGAAATCTATATAATCAATTGAACCATTCATTTACTAATTCTTATTTAAAGTTGGAGATAATAACATATCAATACAAAAGCCATGTTGATGTCAATTAGGGATGAACAGGTTGACTTTTCTTTTAGTAGGAGAGGGCTCCCTTGGAGGAGTCATATGTGTGTTTATCATTTTTTGCCGGACCTTGGATTCTTAGCATTCTACTAGGTTTATTGAATTATGAGAGATTTTTAGGTAGGTCAAATTGTGAGAAATTAGAAAGACGCTATTTTGATGGAATCGCAAAAAGTCGTGGTTTTCTTCTTCGGTGGGAGAGTTGACTTTTTATTGGTAGAGATATTGATTTTTCTGATATTTTTATTGGATTCAAATGGGGGGGTACTTCCTTATTTACATAATATCTTAAGTAATTGAAACATAAATTATAACATTTACTTAAATGATATGGAATGTAAATAAGGTATGTGTTTCAATTCTACACGTTTATTGTCCTTAAGTTTGGTTCAGATAAATATTCACTGTGGTGTTGACACAGTCCAGGAGTAGTGTCGACACAGTTCAGGGGTGGTGTCGACACTAGTGCTATTTCCAGTAAACATTCAGAACAATCAAGGAGTGGTGTCGACACAGTCCAGGGGTCGTGTCGACACTAGTGCTGGTTTCCAGCAAACAGTCAGAACAGTCCAGCAGTAGTGTCGACACAGTACACAGGTCCAGGGTAGTGTCGACATAGTTCTGGTTTCCAGCAAACAGTCAGAACAAAGGAAGAAGAGAAAGAAGAAGAAGATTCTACAACATGGATGTTATGAAATACTTATGAAATAAAGATTAAAGTATATACAATCCTTCTAAGAGATTTTTTTTTCTTGCATCTAACAAGAATTTCTTCACAAGTATATTTTGCCCAAAACATGAGCATTAGTTAAAGTATGAACACAATAGAAAGAAGAGCAAACCTATTGATCTTTTCAGAACACAAATCAAGATGTGGATATAGTATACACTCATACTTGGAGATTCTTAAGAAGGAAAGAGAATAGAGAAAATCCTACAATATGGACACTCAATTCCAGCAGTACTTAAGAACTCAAATCTGAAATTGGAAGATATACACCTTTAAACAGGGAACAAACTCACTGCACTAAAGATGTTTGACTTCAAAATAAGATTCCAAAACTAAGGATGGAAGAAGAAGAAAATAGGAGAGGGATCCTACATGATAAACACCCAATTTCAGAACCATTTAAGGAGTCAAATAAATGTCTGAGAGAAAAAAACACTTAAACAGAAAAGAGCACACTATTCTAAAGATCTTATGGATCCAAAACAAGATTCTATAGCAGGTATAATGCTAAGATGGAAGAAGAAAGAATAGAACAAGACTCTTTTTCCCAACATAAAATTTACAACAACCGAAGGAGGAATGGTGAACTTAAAACTTAAACAGGAGCCTCTTTAGCATGTATAAAAGACAGGAGTGAGAAAGGAGGGAATGAATCCTATCCTCTAAATTTTTATTTCATACTCAATACAATATATCCAACTATACTTATCTAGCTTAACCTTAGGGTTTCTACCCATCCTCACAGGTCACTACAGGATGTTGAAGACCAATAGCTATTTGAATCCTCAACAATGCTCTGATACCATTCTGACACATCCCGTCATTTAATATATCTATAAATGCCACGGAACGTGAGCGAACGAGAAATCAAGAGTAAAATTGAACTAATTGAACAGTAAATTGCTCAGAGGCTTCAATAAATAAAAATTATTATCACCATTCAATAGGTGTTACATGGTTCTTGATTACATTGTAAAAATAAAATGCCACCATGTTGGTCTCTCCACACACAAGTCCCGAAGTCCCGCCTTGTAAAAATGTAGATTACCTGAAAAAAGTGGTATTTGATGAGCTAACTAGCCCAGTAAAATTCAATTCCTTGAAATAGAAAGGATTCAAAGTAATCTCAAGATAAGATCATATGTATAGCTAGCACTGAGTGTTCAAGAAATTGGACAAATGAGCCAAATTGATATCACGTATTGACAAGAATAGTTTAGAAGCAAGATCAATAACTCAGGATGATACTTGAATTCAGAATCAAAACACATTATCACACACACAAGCATGATGTGATGACTAATCAAGCACGAAAGATGCATGCCAACATCCATGATGTCCTCATCACCTCGCGCGGCCACTGACGAATTCGGGCGCTTCCCCCAGGACTGAACCAGCCCTTTATTTGCCAGGCATAATTTCTAAATGAGTCCGAGACTCTCAATTTGTCATCATCACACACTCATCATTGTAATGAGTCAAGGATACACAAGGGTTCATTCAAAGTTTACACAAGAGTGAAGGAACTTTGTTTCCTTACTGATTTCAGAAAATGACAGTCCTTCGAGGTCAGTTTTGTTCGGAACTTTGAAGAAATGGTTAATGGTGGAAGAAAAGTAACATGACTGATTCTTGTAGGTGTTTAGGTGGTAAAAGACACAAAATATAAGTGGTTCATTGGTTGGAACATTGGGTAAGATTTACAACAAGAAACGGAGCAAAACAAGTGCTGGAAACATGGCACTGTCAGCACCTGTCGACAGCACAAGCTTGCTATCGACAGGGGCTGGTTTCCAGAACTGAAATTTCAGTTCTGTGTGTTCCTGTCGACAGCAAGACAAGGGCTGTTGACAGCAACACACAGTGATGGTTTCTGGTTTCTGGAAATAGGTTCCTGTCGACAGTAAGAGGTCGTCTGTCGACAGGTCCTATGTGAACTTTCAGAATGTCATTAAATTTAACTCAAAATGGTTCTACAAAGTTCCTCTATCACTCCTAACATGATTAGGACTTTGAACAAGGATGTTTTCAGTTTTATAGCTCAATGTAACATGACAGGAAAATGGAATGAAAGATCATGGAATATAAATCACATGGATGACTAGCAAGAAGTTAAACTCAAGGGAACTTAATGGAGAGCACTTTTCTCAGGACTGTCTCTCTTTTTTTTTTTTCCATTGATCATATATCAAGTACACTCACTGAGACTTCTCATGGTCTCTTAACGAATCAATTTCACGAAGGAGAAAGAAACGTTATAGTTTGTCTACACTATACCATGGAAACGATAGGATTTCAGATTTTAAACAAGTTGAGGGCATGAAAAAGGAGTAATGTGTAACTTCCCATGGCTTAAGGACTAACTAAATATGAGGAAAGGTCTAGTTTCTACCATGGACAATCTCTCTAAGCTTTGGAAAATAGCATGACTTCTTCAGACTTGAAAATCCCTGACTTATCAGATTTGAAAATAGCATGCTAAGGTACCACATACCATTAACCAGCAATTCTGGGAGGAATAACAGGGGAACGAAGGAAGGTTAGAAAAAAGAATCCTCCCATGATCATACTTCTGAACTAAAAGGAATGACACATGATAAGGATCACTTCAAACAATCAATCCTAGAGTGGAAAGGAAGAGGATTAGGAATTGAATCCTACCTAGCAGAAGAAGATGAAGAAAATAACCACAAGTAGATGAATAAGCAGGTGTAGTTGATATAGTAATAGCAATAGCCTCCAAGATGGCTCTACAGTCACTCCTCAGCAACAGATCCAGCTAGAGCTCGAACAGGGACAAGATGTACGAATGAGGAGAAAGATAGCAATTCCCCGTAGCAGCTTCTTCACAGAGTTTAGCACTCAGAAACACCTCCCACTTGAGATTACCAAGTGAAATGGGCTGCATAACAGTAGAACAGGTTGGAAAGATGGTTACGAAGGATTTTGGGGTGAATTTAAACCAAGGGTGTTGCCATGCACGTTGGCACCTCACCCACCCAGGTGGCGCAGTAAAAGCTATGGACTTTTACCATTTGACATGAGTTACATTCATAACTCTCATGCTACAGCTGTGGGTTAACGTGGTAACCCAAACCCCCAGATGCGCTGGCCTTCCCAGGGTCACCCACGTAGGCCTCCGGAATTTCTGAAAAGACCATCCCGTAATTACCCAATAATTCAGCTGGCCCATTAAGCTTGATGTAAACATGTTCAAATGGTATCCATTGTCATGAAATTTTAACATAGGCTAATATGAGGTTTTGCTAATTATGGTGATTTTATTTAATTTGTGGATTTTATTTTACACTAGGTGAAAAATCACCCGAAAAAATAGTCATGTCGACTTATCTCGAAGTCGTACGTCAAAAAATCAGAGATTATATTTCTGAGCCCTCACATATTGCTAGAAATTATGGTGTTCTCAGATTTTATTTCGTTGTCGTTTTCTGGTGTCGCCTGTGGGAGCGCGCACCTCTATGTATGACACTAGGGTAAATATGTTACCATTAATTAAACCAAAATTCTAATTATTTCAATTTAATGACAATACTAATGTATAATAACCATATTATTAATATTTTCTTAACACTTTAAAATTTTGGGGCGTTACAGTTACAAACTACAGTGACCATCCTATCTCATGTATCTAACAGTCATGAACTCACACAAAATTTATAGGAATTTAATCGGCATCACAATATTTATTTGTAATTTAGATAGGAAACACATGCTCATTATTTTATACTCCAGAAAATTTAATAATTAACACAGTTGTTAGAAATGTACCCAAATTTTATACCATGATCTCACACATATTCAAATTTACAAGAAATTGTTTCATCACAATCAAATTCAACACAGAACCATGCAAACAAATTAACAGGATTAAAATATGTTCATACCCATTGCAGATAAATTAAATAATC
>JACBKR010002531.1:0-29991 GCA_014218235.1 Colocasia esculenta | reverse complement strand
CCTTGCCAAGAACTTAGCGGGAAAGTTAGTTATCTCTGCCATGAAGGCGATGCGCATGGT
The DNA here is from genome assembly GCA_014218235.1 of Colocasia esculenta. Classification (NCBI taxonomy): domain Eukaryota; kingdom Viridiplantae; phylum Streptophyta; class Magnoliopsida; order Alismatales; family Araceae; genus Colocasia; species Colocasia esculenta. The sequence goes on along the minus strand of JACBKR010002531.1, from coordinate 29,931 downwards.
GAACAAGGGTTGTGACGCATTTCTTTCCAGCGTTATGCTAGTACCCGATGCTAGTTCGTCACTGACTCTTGCGGAGATGAGGTGGTGCAGGAATTTCCAGATGTCTTTCCGATGACTTGTCTGGATTGCCACCAGATAGGGAGATAGAGTTCACTATAGAGTTGCTTCCAGGCACCTCTCCTATCTCGAAGGCCCCATATAGGATGGCACCTACAGAATTAGCCGAGTTGAGGAAGCAATTGCAAGAATTGCTCGATAAGGGATCTATTCGCCCTAGTGTTTCCCCTTGGGGCGCACCTGTATTATTCGTCAAGAAGAAAGACGGGTCACTTCAGTTGTGTATTGATTATAGGAAGTTGAACCAAGTGACTGTGAAGAACAGGTATCCCTTACCTCGGATTGATGATCTGTTTGACCAGTTGCGAGAGGCATCAGTCTTTTCCAAGATGACTTGCGATCTGGTTATCATCAGTTGAGAATTCGGGTGAGGATGTGTCCAAGACGGCATTTAGACCTGTTATGGACATTATGAGTTCTTTGTCCTTCCTTTCGGATTGACTAACGCCCCTGCAGCGTTCATGGCCTCATGAACGGGTGTTTAGTCCGTATTTAGATAGCTTTGTCATAGTGTTTATTGACGATGTGTTGGTCTACTCTCCGGATGAGGCCACACACCGTCAGCATCTGAGGTAGTGTTAGAGGTTCTCCGTGAGCACAAGCTGTATGCGAAGTTCAGCAAGTGCGAGAGTTTTGGTTGCGCGAAGTTCACTTTCTCGGGCATGTTATCTCCGGCGCTGGTGTAGCTTGATCCAGCAAAGGTCCAGGCAGTTATGGATTGGGAGATTCCCAGGACCCCTTTGGAGATTTGTAGTTTCCTTGGGTTAGCTGGTTGCTATCGGCGATTCATTGAGGGTTTCTCATCCATCGCCGCCCCTTGACAAAGCTGACCAGAAAGGGTGAGAAGTTCGTATGGTCTGAGGCATGTGAGCGTAGCTTTCAGCTGTTGAAGGCTAAGCTTACTTCTGCTCCGGTATTGTATTGCCTAGTGTCTAGAGGGCTTTGCCATCTATACGGATGTGTCTCGGATCGGGTTAGGCTGTGTGCTCATGCAGCAAGAAAGGGTAGTGGCTTATGCTTCTCGTCAGTTGAAGGAGCATGAGAGGAACTATCCGACTCATGACTTGGAGCTCGCAGCAGTGGTTCATGCACTAAGATCTGGAGGCACTATCTTTATGGTTCAGATTTGAGGTGTTTACCGACCACAAGAGCTTGAGGTATCTTTTCTCCCAAAAGAATTAAACCTGAGGCAGAGAAGATGGATTGAGTAGGGCTGTGCAAAATATGGTCCAAACCGAAAAACCGAACCAAACCGGCGGTTCGGTTCGGTTCGGTTCGGTTTCGTGGAGGTCACAGTTCAGTTCGGTTTCAAGTTGGGAAACCGAAATAAACCGAATATGTATATATAATTAATTAATATATTTTCATACAGAAAACGCTTGTGGCGCAGTGTGGAGAGTGTCGACGGTTAGACGCGACCTCCGCAGGGAGGTCGCGAGATCGAATCCCGCTTAAAGCGTTTGGTTTTTGCATATTTTGAACTAACTATTTACATATAATAAAATAATAATTCAAATGTGCATAAAAAAACTTGCAGCGCAGTGGTGGACGCTGTTGGTGTCTGGCCAGGCGCGGGAGGTCGCGAGATCAAATCTCGCGACCCGCCCCTTTGAAGTGTTTTTTTTTTCGGTTCACTGTAGCAGTTCGGTTTGGTTCGGTCCTCTAAAAATAGGGTGAACCGAACCGAACCGTTGTACACCCCTAGGATTGAGTTCTTGAAGGACTATGACTTCGACCTTCAGTATCATTCTGGAAAGGCGAATGTCGTAGCGGATGCTCTTAGTAGAAGGAGGTCTCCGCTCCAGCAGGATTGGAAGATGTTGGAGGATGCAGCGTGCTCTATGACCGAGTTAGAGCATCGTTGTGTCAGGCTTTTGTAGCTCAGCTATCCCTAGATCCTCAGTCTTGGATGAGGTGATTGAGCAGCAGAAAGCCGACCCTAGATTGTTAGAGTTAGTGGGTAAGGCGGGCATTGCTCGTGATGAGGACGGTGTGATTAGATTTCAGCACCGTGTTTGTGTCCCCGATGTAGTAGATGTCCGTGAGCATGTGTTAGCGGAGGCTCATAGATCGCGATTCTCTATTCATCCGGGTAACACTAAGATGTATCAAGACCTGAAGAGATCATTTGGTGGTCCGGCATGAAGAAGGATGTTGCGGATTATGTGTCTAGATGCCTAGTATGTCAGCAAGTGAAAGCCGAGCGGCAGCGACCATCCGGCCTTATGCAAAGGATGGATATCCCCGTATGGAGTGGGAAGCTGTCACTATGGATTTCGTATCGGGTTTGCCTCGATCTAGAAGGGGCAACGACTCGATTTGGGTAGTGTAGATAGATTCTCGAAGACTGCTCATTTCTTGCCCATGAAGAAGAAGCAGTCAGTAGAGAGTTTAGCTAGATTGTAAGTTAGCGGTATCATTAGATTGCATGGTGTGCCGAAGTCGATCATTTCGGATCGAGATCCGAGATTTACTTCGAGATTGTGGAAGGGTCTTCAAGATGCGTTAGGTTCGGAGCTGAAGCTCAGTTCGGCGTTTCATCCCCAGACCGATGGACAGTCCGAGAGGACTATCCAGACGCTCGAGGATATGTTGAGAGTGTGTTCTGGATTGGAAGGATGATTGGGAGCGTCATTTACCTCTGGTGGAGTTCATACAACAACAGCTTTCATGTTAGTATTGGTATGGCTCTATTCGAGGCGTTGTATGGTAGGCCCTGTAGATCTCCTTTATGTTGGGAGGAGACTGGTGATAGGCAGTTGATCGAACCGGAGTTAGTTCAGGAAACTTCGGATAAGATTCAGCTTATCAGGAAAAGGCTTGTTGCGGCACAGGATAGCAAAAGAGTTATGCCGACAACAGAAGAAAGGATTTGGAGTTCGAGGTTGCGATCATGTCTTCTTGAAGATATCGCCTACTCGAGGTGTTGTCAGATTTGGCAGGCATAGCAAGCTAAGCCCCAGATTCATTGGCCCATATGAGATTCTCAGATGTTTGGGCAGCGTGGCATATGAGCTAGCATTACTCCCAGCTTTGGCTAGCGTTCACCAGGTATTCCACGTATCTATGCTCAGGAAGTATGTCCGAGATCCGTCTCATGTGATTAGTCATGAGCCAGTGGAGATCCTGCCAGATCTTTCGTATGTCGAGCAACCAGTAGCCATTCTTGATCGGAAGGTTCAGCATCTCCGGAACAAGAGATTATTCGGTGAAAGTTCTATGGCGGAACTTTTCACATGAGGAGGCTACGTGGGAGCTTGAGGAAGCGATGAAGAAGAAATATCCCTTTTGTTTGAGTAGTGCCGTTTTAACTTCGAGGACGAAGTTTCCTTAAGGGGGAGAGGGTGTAAGGCCCTCGAAATTCCGTCGCATTATTTGTATTTATGTGTGTATCTTGTGCTTGTGTATGTATGTACATATTTACGTACGTATTAATTAGTACAAGTACGTGTGCATGTGTTATATTAAATATAAATAATGTATGTATTGCATGGTGATAGTATGGATATAATACCGTATACATATTGCATGTATATACGCATGGTATGCATGGTTTCTGCATATTTTAGAGTTCTGGCCGAAGGCCATCTTGGCGTCAACCACAGGCCGTTGAGCTGGTGTCAGCGTCCAGACATGGACGCCAACACTAATCCTGGCATCCAGCGATATGGACGCCAATCTCTCTGGCCTGCATGCGCAGCAGAGCTGCAAGCTTCTGAAACAAGAAAGCCAACCATTGGGGGACTGTCCCAACGGCTCTGAAGGCTGTCAAGTCACTGGTGAGTGGGAGAGAGACTCCCCTTATGTCTGAACCCGAAATGGCCTCTTCCCACTCTCCCTTCACCTTGCAAGAGGAGAAAAAGAGAGAAGAAAAACTGTGAGAAACCCCATCCTTGCCACCCAAAAATCCACACTTCTGAAGCTTGATCCCGCGTTCCACTGCTTCAAGGAGGTTGCTGGATCGACGAGGAAGGCTTCCCCGACCTGGCTTGCTGTGGATCTCGCTCAAGAACCCGGAGGAGAGTTCATTTGGAGGCTTCTTGGGACTGCCCAAGGAGGGCTTCACCAACACCCTAGACCCTTGGAGGAATTTTTAAAAAGGCAAGTGACCTATCCATGATGTTCCCGTATGTGTCTAGGTCGTTTCTATCATTTTTATGGATTTTTCCTCGAGTCCTAGACCCTCCCATTCACCCAAGTTTGAGAGCTCGGGTCTGTGTTTCTGCACAGACCTGCATTGACGGCAAGGTCAACGGACGCCGATATCATGCTTGGCGTCCATCGACCATGCCGCTGACCCTGAGTCAGCGGCCAGAGACCGCCGCCAAGTTCTTTTGGACAGAACAGTGAACTGTTCTGCCCTTCCTATACTCTAATTTCGGTATGGTTTCCGTGATGAGGATATATGGTAATCCTATACACTATGTATATTGTCAATTGTGGTGTGGATGAATGTGATGTGTGATGGTGAATGTAGGAGTTGTATCCCTTAAACTTGTAAGCATGACGTGTTGATGATCTTGCCAAATTTATGTTTCATGAGTAGGATTAGTCTGAATGCCTTGGTTTTTTCAGTTCATGAAGATTAGTAGATCAGTAGATGTATGCCCAATTTTTGTAAATTGTTCATGCTTGTATAGATTGCAAATAAATTCGGTTCGGTAAATAAAAGACATGCAAGAATGGTTTGTGGTGATCGATTTGTGATTGTATGATTTAGAATAGTTATGTATTCTCAAATCATGCACGTAATGGTAATCCCTGTTCAAACAGTAAATGGCAAATTGCATGATGTGTTAAATTCCATGTAACTTAAATTGTGAATGGCATGCAAAATAAGTGTTTGATTTTCTGTAAATCCTATTTAGCTCAGAAAAATCTGAAAAATTTGAGTGTATGATCTAGAACCCGAAAATAGCATGTGGTTAAAATTTCAGGTCATTTGGACCAATAATAAGAAGTTATGTATTTTTATGTGAAATATGATAATCTATGTATATTATCGTAATGTGGTTAGTTATTGTCTAAACCCAACTTGATTAGTGAAATTTACTGTGTGTTAAACTCCTGAAATCTGTAGTGCCATGTCAGGAAACAGAGATATTCATGTGAGTGAGAGAGTGAATGAGATGAAAGGTGTGAAGTGTAAAACCATGTGTAAAACGGTAAAATGTGTAATGTGTAACTGTGCCAATGTGACACTGCTTCCGTAGAGGGCAGTGGAGCTGTATCAGGGAAAAGTCCCCCTGAGAAAGTTCAATGTGTAAGTGACCCTAAGGGCATTAGGGGGAAATCCTGGAGGTGGACAAGTACCACTGGTTAGGGTGGAGACTTGTTCTCCCGGTTTGCGCAGTCCAAGAGTCGCCATTGGAATGCCTAGATGGCGTCTATGTGTAATGTGATGTGTATATGTCCTTCTTTGGTGGTTTGGACTATGTGTCACGGCACCTAAAATGTGTAATGTGAAATGTGTAATGCGTATGTGTCCATGTGTAAATGTGTAAGTGAACAATGTGAATGTGTATGTGCAAAGTGTAACCATGTGAAAGAGAAAACTTGTGTAAAGAAAATGTGAAATTCTAAATGTGAAAATATGTTGTTGAAATCCATGTGAGACAAATCTGAAACCATGTGAAATCAGCAAATTCATGTTGTTATTATCATGTGTATGTGAGCAAAAATGCCTAGAATCCATGTTAGGGATAATTAATGAGCACGTGTGCAAATAGCATGATCGGTTATTCACATGATTTGTTTTAAGATATTGTAGCTCTCATGTATAGGTTTTCAGCCATTAAACCATGTGAAACCAGCAACTTAAAGCATGTGAAAATGTCTATGTATGTGTTTAAAAACATGTAGGATCCATGCTAGTCGTGTTTTCCTTTCATGTATGCACAATGTTCATGTGGTAGCTCTCATGTCTCGGTTCCTTAAAGACAAAATTTCATGAGTAAATTGAATAGAGAGCATGTGATAGGTAAAGTTTTATTCTTAGAAATCTGAAAGCATGATCCATGTATAAACTTGTAAAACTTTCATGATAGGTTGAAACCTTCAATGATTGCATGCCATGTGTCGTAAATGTTGAATGTGCATGTAGAAACCCCTATGACTTATACGTGTATGTTATGAGTAGTGTTTCTTGCTGAGTCTTTGGACTCACTCCTTGCTTCGGCGTATAGGTGTAGTTGGTGACGTGGCCCCTTTGGAGGAGACAGCAGAGACGGACTCCGAGCGTGGAGATTAGCTAGTTTTTGAGTTTCTTGTGACTTGTGTATTCATAGTATGTATTTGAACATTGTATTAGAATTATCATGAAAAGAATGTATAAGTGTGGACATTATGTATTTTATTTCAGCAATTTAAATTATGTGAACTTTTAGTTCCTTATTGTTAATTTCAAACTTCATGTATGTTAAATGTGGATGGATGAATGAAGACAGTTGTCTTTTACTCCGCTACTCTGTTGTATATTCGCGTGTATCTCAGCTGTATGTATCGTTTAGGTAAATGTCCCACTGTGAGGACTCTTGCTATACCGACGTGGTTGGTATAACCGTACCGGTATAATGAGGGCCGTCACAACAAGAGCTCCTCGTTAGATAATGCTTGTATGCTGCCAAAATGAAGAAAAATAAGAAAGCAAACCCTGTTAGAACATATTTAAACGTAGCATCTATTCGAAATGAAAGGAAAGGGGAGAGCATGGAGGGAACGGACCTGGGGGTGTGGTTTTTAAACCCCTTGGGTGCATAAAAAGTAGGAAGAAAGAAGGAAATGCGTCCTATCTAAAAGGAACAACAAAATGCATGAAAAGAGAAAGGGGAGAGGAAGTAAAAAAGAGCCCCAGATGGGGGACTCCCTGGCGTTATGTGGCATCCTTGGTCGTGCAGAAGCCTCAGAGGAAGTGGAAGTCGCCTTCCTCAAGCACCAAGCTCCATAGATGAAGAAAATTACATGACTTGGTGAAGAGAATGTGATGGAATGTGGAGGAATGAGAGGGCCACGAGCTAAGTGTCGGGTCTGGCAAGAATTCGCAGCACTTCGTGGCGAAAAGGAGAGGAGAGAGAAAATCTCATCCTTGGGAGATAATGACCAAAATGTGATGATAAAATCATACAAATCCAGATGGGAGAGTCCTAGGCCGTCCCCAAGGGTCGTGGAACCTCAAACTGCGCAAGGATGGGTGGGGAGGTACATATGTAGAGATAATGGCAATAGAGGATAAATAGGAGGTGGTTGCAGAGGCCAGCGCACTCGCTATAGTCGCGTCGGATCGTAGGGGCGCGACAGGATAGTCGCGATAGCCAGGATGGTCGCGACATGAAGGCCACGTGCATGAATATGCATGGGCTGTCACGACGGTTATGGGGGGCGCGACAAAGGCTAATGCGGCGTTACGACCCGTCGCGTTAATGAAAATCGATTATTCTTGAGTTCTGACCATCATTTGAAATAATATCAATAATGTGGCACAAGGACTCTTCAAGAGATAATTGGACAGGATTTGGGCTTTTAGTGGCTCAAAGCAAGGCTAAAGATGGGCTCAAGGTGAGTGACCAACTAGGGGCTCATTAAGAGAACAAGAAATATGGTTGAACTCATGGGCCAGAATCGGGTGTCTACAACGAGCACCTCCAAAAAGAATGGTGATGAAGGATGGTGGAGTGGGTGGATGAAGAGCGGTGAATGAAGTAGGAGGAGATGGTGCAGATGGTCCAGCAGAAGAGGGACCAGCAGAGGAGGGACCAGCAGAAGATGATGTTGGAGGTTCCTCATGTGGGAGGAGGAATGGCAGTAGAAGAAATAGGTGAAGAAGAGGAGGTAGCAGGAAAAGGTGTAGGAGAAGAGATATACTTTGGAAGTGGTTTCTTGGAAGGTTCAGGTGTAGGTAGGGCAGTGAAGGATGTAGGTAGAGAAGAAGGAGCTGGAGTCTGAAGGTTAGAAGGGACAGAAGGCTCTGGGGGCACAATAGCAACCTCTACAGAAGCTTGAGATCTGGTTGGCTCTGCCACTGACTCCACTGGCCCTGATGGCCCAGTACCAACATCTTCAACTGATAGCCCTGGTGGCCGAACTTCCTCTATAGAAGGCCTGGTGGCCTGACTTCTTCTTCCAAAGCCCTGGTGGCCTGACTTCCTCTACAGGAGGCCCTGATGGACTGACTTCCTCTTTACAAGGCCCTTGTGGCCTGACTGCTTTCTTCTGGTACAGATTGAGTAGGAGCAGGAGGGGTAGGAATAGACAATTGCACCCTCACAAAATCTGAAAGATCTGTCACTAGCTGCATCAAGCTACCCAACTCACTTCTCATCTCCTGGAGCTCAGTCTTAACTGCTCCAATCTCCTTGGCTTCAGTGCTCTGACTAAAGATGGATGTTACTTCGGATTGCAAAGAGCACAAAATCTCCCCATGTGCATTCAGTCTATTAATGACTGTCTTCAAGTGCACATGAATCTTCTTCTTCTTGGATCTATGTGTGCCTTCCGGTGAGTAAAGAATTCTAGAGGCAACACTCGTACCCTTTCTACTGGAGCTAATAACGGTTCAACATCCTCTTCTGAGATGTCTTCAACCACACCTTCCTGAACTAGTCTGCATGAGCACTAGCAGTAGGCTCCCCGTGAATCTCTGGCTCCCCTGAACTGGAGCATCTTCCATCTGAATGTCTTCTGTGTGGCCTGGTGCCACAGCTTCTGAAATGACTTCTTCCAAATTAACTTCCATAAAAACATCTGCAGCAGGAACACTAGGGAGGTCTTCCATGTGAGTATATTCTGCTCCCCCTCAGTGTGAGCAACAGTCTCTAAAGATTCTTCAATGTCAAGTGCAGGGACTGTAGAGGGGATCACAACTTCAGATGATTTCCCAACGGGCTCAATGTGCGCGGTGATATTTCCTCAATCCTCCTCACAGGTATAGGAGGTTCTTAATTCTGACATCTGCCTCTGCCTCTGGACGGTGGTATTTCTGGAGCTTCACCAATGATGGCCTCTCCTTCTGCCACCGAAGTCTTTGACCAAACATTCCCCACAAGAGAAAAACCACTCTTCTTAAGTTTCTGGACTGAATAGGCTGACCCATCTCCCTCACTTCTCCCTTCAGATCAATTTCATAGTGCTTGAAATTTATAGTAATCAATGAGCATATGGCAGTGATACTGCCAACTTATTCTTCTTATCCCAAATCAACTCTGAGGCAGACTTCATTCTCTTTATCATAACTTGAGCCATGTTGATATCTTGATTTTGGATGGCCCAGAACATCATATCAGCATCTCCCTTTGGACAGGTTGAGAAAGTAGCACTCCTCGGCACCAAAATCTAACAGACTATAAATGTAATATTCTGTTAAACGCATTGAACTAGTTGATGTCGATCTTCCCATCCTTCAGCTTGTACCTCTGTTCCTATGATTCCTAACCCCTTGGCATGAATGTCTACTGAGTTCACCAAGCTGTGTCCGACTGCAGAAACTCCAAATAATCTTTCCAAAAGATCATGAGTGATATGAATGGGAGTACCTTTGACTGTGGAGGAGAGAGACCCATCTGCTTCTGATTTCAGGCAAGTATAGAAAGCTTTCGCGAGGTCTGGATAACTTGATTCAGAAACAGTACACATCTTTGTCCACCTCATCCTCTGAATGGCTTCGACTATGCTGTGCATACCATGCTTCTCTAGGTCTTCTATATCCACTGCCTTGTTACCACAAACCTGATCCTCACAGCTTCAAACGTTCCTGTTGCTCCGTCATGAGGAAGGCGACGTTGTAACCACCAACGCTGCCAGAACTCCCAGAAGCGGCCATGGAATCGAGCGAGGAAGATTTCTAGAGGATCGTGGGAAGAGAGGAACAAGAACCCTCAAGAATTTGAGTAGGAACAGAGAGAATCTTTGACCTCACAGAGGGGATTCTGGAGTCGATGAGGGTTTTGTAAGCAAGCAAATCGAAGGAGATAAGAGAGAGAGAGAGGGAAATCGATAAGGCAAGGATTTCGGACTTAACGGCAGGACATAACGTAGCTTTTTGAAATGATAGAGCAATAAAGGCGATAACAAAAGAGGAGAGGATAACGCAATATAAAGAATTGATCTGAAACGCCATAGCAATTATGACGCAAGCAATAAAGGATTTACTTAAATCCAGCGGGAATGATAAATATTATTCTGAAATTTATTATTTCAGTTATGTATAGACATATCTGTTACAAATTACACATGCCTAATTCCCTTCTAAGAGACGTAAATCTCTCTTCAAGTAAGGCTTTTGTAAATATCTGCTAACTGATTTAAAGTATCTATAAAGGAAATATTTATATTACCATTAGCTACATGATCTCTAATAAATAATATCTGACCTCTATATGTTTTGTCCTGGAGTGCTGAACTAGATTTTTTGTGAGATTTATCGCACGTGTGTTGTCGCACAGTAATGGGATGGTCTTGATGTGCAATCCATAGTCCTCAAGCTGTTGCTTTATCCATAAGAGTTGAGTGCAGCAGCTCCCAGCAGCTACATATTCAGCTTCAACTGTTGATAGTGCTACTGAATTTTAGTTCTTTGAAGACCATGAAAACAAGCATCCTGCAAGAAATTGACAACCACCACTGGTGCTTTTTCTATCTACTTTCCATCCAGCATAGTCAGCATCAGAATACCAACTAAACTAATTTCACATGATTTAGGATACCATAGTCCTAGGTCATGAGTTTTAGCTAAATATCTAAAGATCCTTTAATAGAAATTAAATGAAATCCCTAGGATCAGATTGATATCTTGTACACATGCATACACTAAATAAAATATCGGGCCTACTAGCTTTCAAATAAAGCAATGACCTAATCATACCTCTATAAGTTTTTGATCAACTTTCTTACCTTCTGGATCACTGTCTAACATGGTAGATGTGCTCATGGGAGTTGACAGTGGTTTGGCATTTTCAAAACTAAATTTCTTTAGAAATTCCTTGGTGTATTTTGCTTGACAAATGTGAGTTCCTTCATTGCCTTGCTTTATTTGTAATCCAAGGAAGTAGTTGAGTTCTCCCATCATGCTCTTCTCAAATTCTCCCTGCATGAGCTTCTCAAAATACTTGCACAAAGATTCATCAGTTGATCGAAAATAATATCTACATAAATTTGAACAAGTAATATATTTTTGGTATTTATTGTAATGAAAAGTGTGCTATCTACCTAACCTTTAATAAAACCATGATTTAGCAAGAATGCCCTAAGTCTTTCATACCATACTCTAGGTGCTTGTTTTAATCCATACAATGCTTATGTAATCTGAAAATATGATTTGATAATCTAAATCATCAAAACTAGGAGGTTGTTCCACATAGACTTCCTCCTTTATATAACCATTTAAAAATACACTTTACATCCATTTGAAAAGTTTTAAATCCAATGCACATGCATAAGCAAGTAAAATTCGAATAGCCTCTAGTCTAACCACTGGTGCATAGGTTTCATCAAAATCTATGCCTTTCTCTTGGGAATAGCCTTGAGCAACCAGTCTAGCCTTATTTCTAGTGATAACACCAGCTTCATCCAATTGTTCCTGAACACCCATTTGTTGCCAATCATAGGATGACCTGATGTCTCGGAACAAGGGACCAAACTTGATTTCTCCTGAACTGATTAAGTTCATCTTGCATGGCTAAAATCCAGATTCATCAGATAGTGCTTCAGTAACTTCTTTGGCTCTATTTGAGATACAAATACTAATAATCACAAGGAATAACATTACCTCTAGTTCTTACCCCTGCGATGGATCTCCAATGATGTTGTCTATAGGGTGATCCTTTTTGTACCTCCATTCCTTTGGAAGATCATCATGAATAATTTCTTTCTATTGTAGTTCGTCCAAGGGTGGATCTTCATTATCTTTGATAGTTGTTTCCTTCAGTTTCTTGGAGAGATTTTCTGCATTTTCATCATCACTATCGACTTCCTTTCTCAAGAAAGGGTAAGACTCATCAAAAAAACATGACAGTTTGTTCAATTAATAAAGTTCTTTTATTAAAAACTCTATAGCCTTTAGGTTTAGAAGTGTCCCCATAAGATTCCTTCATCAGATTTAGAATCCAACTTTCCTACATCTCTCTTACCATTGTTGTGAATGAAGCATGGACATCCAAATGTTCTGAGATGACTGATCTTGGGCTTTCTTTCCTTGTACAGCTTATATGCAGTCTTTTTCAGGATTGGCCTGATCATGACTCTATTTATAATTAGTATGTTGTGTTTATAGCTTCTGCCCAGAATATCTTGGAAGGTTATATTCAGATAGCATGGTCCTAGCCATATCCAACAATATTCTAATCTTCCTCTCAGCTACTCCATTTTACTGTGTGTTCTAAGTGCTGAGAAATTGTGTTCTATACCTTGATCATCACAAAATTCTGTAAATTGTCGTTTAGAATTCTCCTCCATGATCTGAATGAATGATGATGCTGAACTTCTATCCTTTTGAACTACTTTACTGAACTTCACAAAGCTTTCAAATGTGTCATCTTTCTGCTAAGAAAAGACACCCATGCAAATCTTGTTCTCATTGGTCCAAATAAGTCCATATACAACAGTTCTAGAGGTTTGGAGGTAGTTACTCCTGTCTTGGATTTGAATGAGGATCTTGCATGTTTTCCTTTCGCACATGGTACACACACGCTGTCCAGTTTTGAATGAATCTTTGGCAAACCTTCCACTAGATCATTCTTCATGAGTTTTCTCATGCCATCCAAGCTGCAGTGGCCTAACCTTCTGCGCCATAGTTCAACGTTTTGCTCTTTACTTGCTGCTAGACAGATATCTTGATCTTTCAATCTCTAGGTATAGTACATACAGATTCTTTTCTCTACTAGCTTCGAAGATAATTTCCTCATTCTTGATGATCAACACTTAGATTCTTGGAAGTTGATCTAATGTCCCTTGTCGCACATTGGCTAATGCTAATCAAGTTGTGCTTAAGTCCCTTGACACATAGTACATCTTCTATCAAAGTTCTATCTTGGTTTCCAATGGATCCGCAACCAATCACTGATCCTTTGCCATTATCACCACAGGTTACTGTGCCTTCTTCATATTTGATGTGCGAGAACAGCTTTTTGTTGCCAGTCATGCTTTGAGCACCTGCTGTCCAGGTACCACTTTGATCCTCTAAGGCTTCCCTGCAATAAATCACTGAGATTTAGGTACCCAAGTTTCTTTGTGTCCTGGTTTGTTAGTTTCCTTACTGTTTCTTTTCGGAATCCACTTTAAGTGTTTAGTTGTACAAGTTATTTTAGTGTGACCTAATTTATTACAGTGACTGCAACATGAGATATTATCTACTGCTTTAATTGTCATGTAATTAATGTTAGATTTATAATTAGTATTTTGTTCAGCTACAAATTTGGCATTGAATAAATTTTAGGATGAATGATTATTTCTTCATTGTCAGGTGGAGTGTATCCTAAACCAAATTTTTTCTTTCCTGATCTTCTTGCCCTTTTAATATTAAAAAAGATTTTCCATTTGTGAATTTTCCAATTGTATAGTTAGATATTCATTGTCTTTTGTTAGTGTATTGATTTCATTTTTAAGTTTGCTTGTAGTTTCCTGATTTTCTAGATTTGTTATCTTTTCATTCTTCCTTTAAATCTTCGCATAACAGTTCATTTCTCCTTTTTAAATCAGAAATTTGTTTTTCTAGTTACTCAGTTTCAGATTTTAAATCTGAGTTGGTTATTTCTAAGCATGCATAATTTTTCTTGTTGTTTAACAACTTACAGACATCTTTATACTTATTGTATAATTCGCTAAATGCATTTTCTAAACTATCTGAATCAGATTCATTGCAAGAAGTGAAAGATGAGTCAGAGGTACCTTACCATCAATATTATCATGAAGGCCAGATTGGCCTTTTCTTCTTCTTCACGGCTGGAGCTTGACTCACTGTCTGAGTCACTCTCGTTGTTCCATGCAACAGCCATGGCTTTCTTCTTATACTTCTTGAATTTCTTCACACTGTCCTTCTTCTTGTACTCTGTCTTCTTTAGTTTTGAACACTCAGCCTTGATGTGTCTAGGCTTCTTGCACTCGTAGCATATAGGTTCTGATTTCTTGACTTATTTTCATTCAGATCTTTTGAAATCTCTGCCTTTCTTAAAATGCCTTCTTCCTGACTGGTATTTTTTCTTGGCTAGAATGCGCTGTAGTCTTCTGAAGAGAAGAGCTTCTTCATCTTCACTACCTTCATCACTCTTTCACTTTCTAACTCGCCCTCAGAACTACCTTATGTGGCCTTCAGAGCATTGCTATGCTTCTCCTACTGGAGGATTCTCCAAGCCTTTCCATATTTATCTCGTGAGCCATCAAGGATCCAATAAGTTTCTCAAGTGACATTCTCCTAAGATCGTTGGCTTCTTCTATAGCTGTTACTTTTGGAGTCCATGAGGTTGGTAGAGATCGTAATATTTTCTTACCATGTCTCCAATTTCATAGGTTTTCCAAGCCCAGCCAAATCGTTGGTGATATCTGTAAATCTACTGTACATTTTATTGATGGACTCTCCTGAATGCATTTGAAATCTTTCATACTGAGCTACCAGGATGTCTATCCTTGTTTCCTTTACCTTGTCAGTTCCTTCATATGTGATTCTGAGCTTTTCCCACATTTCCATAGCTGACTTGCATGTTGAAATCCTGTTAATTCTTTCTTGCTCAGTGCACAGCACAGTATACTTTTAGCTTTTCTGTTTAGGATATTTTCTTCTTATCATCATGTGTCCAATTTTCTCTATTGTTGAGTACCACTAGATCTCCTTCTTCGATAATTGACCAAAGCTGGAAATCGAGACCTTGAAGGAAGATGTAAGGCCTCGAATTCCATCGCATTAATTGTATTTGTGTATTTGTGCTTGTGTATGTATGTACATATTTACGTACGTATTAATTAGTACAAGTACGTGTGCATGTGTTTATATTAAATATAAATAATGTATGTATTGAATGGTGATAGTATGGATACTCTATCTTATACATATTGTATGTATATATGCATGGTATGCATGGTTTTCTGCATATTTTAGACTGCTGGCCGAAGGCCATCTTGGCGTCAACCCCTAGCCGTTTAGGTGGTGTCAGCGTCCAGGCATGGACGCCAACACTAATCCAGACGTCCAGCGACATGGACGCCAATCTCTCTGGCCTGCATGCGCAGCAGAGCTGCAAGCTTCTGAAGCAAGAAAGCCAGGCATTGGGGGACTGTCCCCAATGGCTCTGAAGGCTGTCAAGTCACCTGGTGAGTGGGAGAGAGACTCTCCTTATGTCTGAACCCGAAATGGCCTCTTCCCACTCCTCTCTTCACCCTTGCAAGAGGAAAAGAGAAAAGAAACCCTAGAGAGAAACTGAGAGAAAACCCACTTTGGAACCCAAAAATTCCCCAACCTGAAGATTTTTCCGGAGATCTGCTGCTTCAAGGAGGTTACTGGATCGACGAGGAAGGCTTCCCCGACATCCCCCTGCTGTGGAGATCATCCAGGAGCTGGAGAAGAAGATCTAGGAGGGAGTTCTGCACTTTCTTGGGACTGCCCAAGGAGGCTTCACCAACACCCTAGATCCTTTGGAGAAATTTTTAAAAAGGAAGTGACCTATCCATGATGTTCCTGTATATGTCTAGGTCGTTTCTATTATTTTTATGGATTTTTCCTCGAGTCCTAGACCCTCCCATTCACCCAAGTTGAGAGCTCGGGTCTGTGTTTCTGCACAGACCTGCATTGACGGCAAGGTCAATGGACGCCGATATCATGCTTGGCGTCCATCGACCATATCGCTGACCATGAGTCAGCGGCCAGAGACTGCCGCCAAGTTCCTCTGGACAGAACAGTGAACTGTTCTGCCCTTCCTTTACATTAATTTCAGTATGGTTTCCGTGATGAGGATATATGGTAATCCTACCTCTATGTATATAGTCAATTGTGGTGTGTGGATGAGTGTGATGTGTGGTGGTGAATGTTGGAATATTGTACCCTTAAACTTGTGAGCATGACTTGTTGAAAATCTTGCAAATCCATGTTTCATGATTAGGATTAGTCTGAATGCCTTGGTTTTGTCTGATCATGAAGATTAGTGGGTCAGTATATGTGTATGCAATTTTGTTAAATTATCCATGCTTGTATAATTGCCAATAAATCCGGTTCGGTAAGTAAAAAGACATACAAGATAGATTGTGATGATTAATCTATAGATGTATGATTTAGGGTAATCTTGTATTCTCAAATCATGCATATGTTAGTAGCCTCTGTTAAATAGTAAGTGGCAAATTGCAAGATGTGTGTAAACCCATGTTAACTTAAGTTGTGAATAGCATGCTAAATAGGTGTTTTATTTACTGTAAATTCCATTTAGCTCAGAAAAATCTGAAATTGCGTGTATGATCTAGAACCCGAAAATAGCATGTGGTTAAAATTTCAGGTCATTTGGACCAGTATATAAGAAGTTATGTATTTTTCATGTGAAAGGCAATAATCTATGTATGTTCTCGTAATGTGATTAGATAGTGCTTAAACCTAACTTGAATGGTGAAATTACTGTGTGTTAAGCTCCTGAAATCTGTAGTGCCATGTTAGGAAAACAAAGATGTGCATTTGAGTGAGAAGTAAATGAGATGAAAAGAGCTATGTGTAAAATCATGTGTAAATCGGTAAAATGTGTAAAGTGTAATTGTGCCAATGTGACACTGCTTCCGTAGAGGGCAGTGGAGCTGTATCAGGGAAAAGTCCCCCTGAGAAAGTTCAGTGTGTAAGTGACCCTAAGGGCATTAGGGGGAAATCCTGGAGGTGGACAAGTATCACTGGTTATGGTGGAGACTTGTTCTCCCGGTCTGCGCAGTCCAAGAGTCGCCATTGGAATGCCTAGATGGCGTCTATGTGTAATGTGATGTGTATATGTCCTTCTTTGATGGTTTGGACTATGTGTCACGGCACCTAAAATGTGTAATGTGAAATGTGTAATGTGTATGTGTCCATGTGTAAGTGTGTAAGTGAACAATGTGAATGTGTATGTGCAAAGTGTAACCATGTGAAAGAGAAACTTGTGTAAAAAAAATGTGAAATTCTAAATGTGAAAATATGTTGTTGAAATCCATGTGAGACAAATCTGAAACCATGTGAAATCAGTAAATTCATGTTGTTATTATCATGTGTATGTGTGCAAAAAAAAAAATGCCTAGAATCCATGTTAGGGATAATTAATGAGCACGTGTGCAAATAGCATGATCGGTTATTCACATGATTTGTTTTAAGCGATATTGTAGCTCTCATGTATAGGTTTTCAGCCATTAAACCATGTGAAACCAGCAACTTAAAGCATGTGAAAATGTCTATGTATGTGTTTAAAAACATGTAGGATCCATGCTAGTCGCGTTTTCCTTTCATGTATGCACAATGTTCATGTGGGTAGCTCTCATGTCTCGGTTCTTTAAAGACAAAATTCATGAGTAAATTGAATAGAGAGCAGGTGATAGGTAAGTTTTATTCTTAGATATCTGAAAGCATGATCCATGTATAAACTTGTAAAACTTCCATGATAGGTTGAAACCTTCAAATGATGCATGCCATGTGTTGTAAATGTTGAATGTGCATGTAGAAACCCCTATGACTTATACGTGTATGTTATGAGTAGTGTTTCTTGCTGAGTCTTTGGACTCACTCCTTGCTTCGGCGTACAGGTGTAGTTGGTGACGTGGCACCTTTGGAGGAGACAGTGGAGACGGACTCCGAGCGCAGAGATTAGCTAGTTTTGGAGTTTCTTTGTGATTTGTGTATTTCATAGTATGTACTTTGAACATTGTATTAGAATTATCATGAAAAGAATGTATAAGTGTGGACATTATGTATTTTTATTTCAGCAATTTAAATTATGTGAACTTTTAGTTCCTTATTGTTAGTTTCAAACTTCATGTATGTTAAATGTAGATGATGAATGAATGGAGACAGTTGTCTTTTACTTCCGCTACTCTGTTGTATATTCGTGTGTATCTCAGCTGTATGTATCGTTTGGGTAAATGTCCCACTGTGAGGACTCTTGCTATACCGACGTGGGTTGGTATAACCGTACCGGTATAATGAGGGCCGTCACAGAAGAACTCCATCCGAGTCTTCCAGTAGTTGCAATCTTCACCATCGAATAGTGGAGGTCTATTGATGGACTGACCCAGCATATCCTTGAGCTTTCATTTATCTTTGCTCTTCAGATCATGAGATCTTCTTGCTCAAAGAGAATAGGCTCTGATACCACTTGTTGCCCAGATAGCAAGCCGAGAAGGGGGGGTGAATGGATTGCTAAAAATTCTTTTAGAATAATACCTGTAAATAAAAGCTTGACAGAAAACACTAAGTTCGATAGTTAGAGTTGGTGTGGAATAAAGACAACAAGCAAGCACACATAGACAACAGGAAATTTTATCCTGGTTCAGATCTCCTATCCCAAGGAGCCTATGTCCAGTCCCCAAGCAACAACTTGGGATTTCATTAAACAAGGTACTGTCCCCCTTAAGGACTCTTACACATCCAGCAATAGCTGGCCTTCTCTTCTCTATCCGAAGAGGTACAACCAACACCTGATGCAATAGGTCTTCCTTCTTACCAAAGGGAAACAACCACATGTTCAACAACAAGTCTTCTCTTCACAACCGAAGAGAAGCACTCAAGAAAATGAGTAGAGAGTGAATGGCCCCTAGACGAAGCTTATAGGATTGCTTGATCTGAGGCGAGGTCTGAGAGACAAAGATTTACAGTGGTGGATTCTCTCAGATCTTACACAAGCTCTCAAAAAACTAAACAGATGGCTGTGGAGAGCTTAAGAGCTTAAAGACTGATTGCCGGAATGAACAAGCTCTTATATAGGTGCTCCAAAGGATAACCATGCTTTGCATGGAGTCGTCGGTCTTCTATATATCTTCTCTTGAGAATATAGCCGTTGAAGTATCTGTTGTCTCTATGTCTGAGGCACGCAAGTTGGGTATAGTCCAACGTGGGTACCAGGAATACTTGCAGCCACTAAATGCCCAGAGAGACATGCACACAGAGAAAGATCATTCAAATATCTTTTGCTTCTTGTTTGTCCAATGTTGTAGGGTGTGATACTGGCAGAAATCTATGCACAATAAATACTGAAACATAGACATCTCAACTGTCTCTAAGCTGTCAGTCAACGTTAGATGGCATGCAATAAGAAAATACGCCAAAAAGGAAATGCCATTCTGTCATCCTGTAAAGCTTTTGTTTAAAGAACACAGGAGTATAAAGCACACAGATATATTCGTGCAGAGATATGTACTAACACAATAAATGCACAAGAGCACGAGATACAGTGTTATACGCAGGAAGACTTGAACTCCACAGCGATTCAAAAGAATACATTTGAATATCATGAAGGATAATTATTTTCAAGATTATCTGAGAAGATAATGAAAGTATGTGACACTTTATCATAATCGTTGTGAAGAGAGTTGATATATTCATGAAATCGTTGTCATAAACATACAAATGAAATCTATGTTGAAATAGAATCGATGTGACCATAATCCATGTATAAATATAGTGAAATCGTTGTTCTGTACACAATCATATATGAAGAAATTGATGTGCAGATGAAGTCGTTGTTTAAATAAAATTGTTGTTTCATAGGAAATCATTGTAGCAGCATTCAAATCGTTGTTTAAGTGAAATAGAATCATTGTAGCGACAAAATCGTTCTTTAACAGAATCGTTGTAGCAGCCAAATCGTTGTTTCAATGATGAAATCGTTGTTTAAGTGAAATCGATCATGAAATCGTTATTTCAATGATAAAATCGTTGTTCAAGTGAAATCGATCATGAAATCGTTGTTTTACCGAAATCGATGTTTAAGTGATATGAAATCGATGTATCAACGAAACCGCTGTGAGACCGAAATCGTTGTTTTACTTATAAAATCGTTGTGTGATGGAAATCGTTATTTTACTTATGAAATTGTTGTGTGATGGAAATCGTTGTTTTACCTATGAAATCGTTGTGCGATGGTAATCGGTGTTTTACTTAGATAGAATTCATGCTTTGAACTTCAAATAATATTTCAATGGTTTTGTTAATCACCAAAAATACATATATAAAAGATAACTTATTTATGGAGATGGACTGATCATCAGCTGAGACTAGAGTGAGGACAGTGGAGGGAGGCTTAGTGCTCTTGTGTGTTAGAGTACAAGTCTAGAACTTCTTCCTTTCCTCCCCTTGTCTGCTGCTCATTCTCCTTTAAGCATATGTTGGGAGCATATGTCGGGCCCCTCCGTGCCTACCCACCTACCCCCCTCCCCCTCCTTGTTCACGCAATTTGACCACATGGGGTAGACAAGGATGCATGCCAGGTTGACATGGCCTTAGGCAAGGGATGGAGAATTTGTTTCACTATGCTTGTAAGGCATACACAATGCCACGCCATTGTTGTTGGCTCCCAAGAGGGAGAGAGAGGGTATGTTGAACAAGTGGAGAGGTAATCTTCCGGTGGCGCAAGAGTGTGCTTGACAACAAGTGAGGCCCTGCCCTATCATTATAGGGTGTGTCTGGCTATGGGCATGGCTATGATGAAGACTCGGCCTTGGCTAGAAGGAGGCCGTTTGGTTATGATGGGCACGACAGCCATGCCTATCTGCTTTTGAGCTCGATGTTAGTGACTCAAAGGGCCGAGGGGACTGGGCTTTTGTTGGTTGTGTCCTTTCCCTTTGGTCCTCAT
This sequence comes from Colocasia esculenta, assembly GCA_014218235.1. Classification (NCBI taxonomy): domain Eukaryota; kingdom Viridiplantae; phylum Streptophyta; class Magnoliopsida; order Alismatales; family Araceae; genus Colocasia; species Colocasia esculenta. Next base: position 9,052 of record JACBKR010002531.1, on the reverse strand, counting down.
AGACCGCTACTAAGATGTAAGGTGATCGCCCTAACGCTACTAAGATGTTATGATGGGCACGACAGCCATGCCTATCTACTAACAGGGTCTTCTGAAGGCTAGCTGCAGGGTCTTCCTCAAACCACGATCTGCATCATCCTGCAGAAGACCCTTTCACGGTAGATAATCTCGAGTACCAACTTAACGTAGAGTATACCAACTGAAAGTTCTTCAAGTCTAGTCTCTTGTGTCCCTATTATTTTGATTTTTACCGTTCATGTAGAGAGTATCATGTTGTTTCTAAATTTTGAGCATACTCTGAACCTGTGTTTTCTCATATCTCATGTAATTGGGTCAAACGAATGCCATGGATCTGCTTACTTTTCGTTCTTGCAATCTCTTTTGTTTATAGTTCCATCCCAAGACCCTAGATTCAAGGCATATATCAAGCAAGTGAGTCTGCGTCGTTTTCTTAGTTTGCCAGTATGATGATCAGTCAACGTCTGTACTTTAAAAGCCATGAACCACATGTTTAAAACATTATTTACATGAATATGATTCTAACGTGCTATATGGAAGTTACTGATCATGCTATTCTTTGATTTTGCCTTTTCGTTCTTATTTCCCATGCAAAGATATATCGTTTCGATAAAAGCTGTGAGAATACATGCTAGGATCGACGTGAGTATACTTGTTAGCATACCATGATTCTGACTATGTCTTGACTCTCCTTATTAGATATATTTTCTGATAATTGCATGTACTACCATTTTCCTGCGAACATAGTTAGAAAGTGTCCTTACTCTGTGGGTTTTCCATAGAAACTAATTGATTATGCCTTGGAGTTCCCTAGAGTTAGAGGACTCTTTATTTCGTATACATCCTGTTCTTTTATGGTCAAAGTCATTAAAGTTTATGGAACTAAAAGAAATGATGATCAGTCGCATGCTATCTGGAATGAATCTCTCGACTATTGTTATCCTGAAATCATGTTCACTAACTCGACCTTTCTTGAAATATTTATGAACATGGTATTGAAAAGTATGTTTTCTTAAAAACTCATGTTATTGGTCTTGATTGATTGTGGGTATCTACATTTGAAAATAGTGAGATGTGGATCAGGCACGGAGAGTGTCCAAGGGCTCCAGTCTAGCCCCAACAATAGAGAGTTGTAAATATGTTGTTAACCATGGGGTATAATGATTACTAGCATTGCATCTACACTGAGAGTACTTGCGTGTTGAATATTAGATACATAACCACATACACGTGCTCATAGTGTGCATTTAAAGGTGGTATAGATCCTTAGTGTGCATTGTGGCATCGTGTCTGATTACTGTTACATGTTAAAAGTTCTTGCTCGTGTGTGCTTGCTTACTTGCGTGATATGTCCATCCTGCATTCTTTCAAATGATTGACATCCTACGTGGTTTATACATACTGCTCTTCTGCTAGTTCTGTCTTGTTACATCATGCCAATCTTGTTCAATTTATCTTGTTCACGTATCATGTTTAATTGGATTTATCGTTCATGCATATCTTGATTATCATGTTTGCCTAGTTCTTAAAATATTAATCACTTATATTACTGCATGCACGTTGAGGTGTAAATCCTATTGGGCTAGTTTGCTCATACCTGCTTCTTAACATTTTAGGTGACATAGACCAAGAAGAGGAAGGCCAAGCATCAGATGGGAATGCATCTGAGTGATGAGTGCATACCATCTATAGTATCTGTTGTTAGTTTACTTGGAGAGTTAGTTCAATATAGTAGGATGCGAGGTACTACAGACTTATGTAATTTTCTTTTTTTGAGTTGTATGAGTTGAAATTAACAGTGTTGTGTTTAACATTAATGAGATTTGAATATCAGTTTAGTTGTGTTCATTATGTGAGCTCTATTGTGTGTGTGGATACACATCTAAAACTCACTAGCTAGAAGGTTATTTGTCGACTGCTCACGTCTCGAAATATTGATTTTATCTAATATTTTCGCTACGAAATTCTCAGAATATCTACCTATATATATAGGTAGATAGAGAGAGAGAGAGAGAGAGTTACGTGTTTCTCATTAAAAAAAAAAGAGAATATTCTTCAAAAGATGACATTCCTTGTATGTTCTTTAACCACAAGGCCTTAAGTTGGGAAGGGAACTAATTTTAAGAACTTTTTGGGATCAGAAGAATACAAGGACTTATATGAAATTCCACTGTATTATCGGCGCCATTATGAAAATATCCAAAGTTTTAGACCGAAACCAACTTTTTTTGTCCTTTTCCCCTTTTTGGTCGTTGGAGGAAGGTCGAGTTGATGAATCATCCCACATGTAGAAGTGAGGGGGTCAAGAGGGACTTTGATTGCCTAGTTCTATTATAATTACTTCCGGAAGCTTGTAAAAATTGGACATAACTGTCTCCTTTAGTGAACTTGACTATTCTCGCAATAAATAAAAATGACATAGATCATAAAAATCTTCATGCAATAAATATTTTTCAATTAAATTATGTATAAAGAGCCCAAAATTCAAGAATGAACTGCATATTTCCTCTTCATAAAAATAAATCATAAATTGCAGTCTGAGAACAATATGCATAGTTTGACAATATTCCACTGGACATGTTTAGATCGTCAATCCCAATCACATGAAGCTATGAATCAACTTAAAATTTCATCAACTCTAAAGGAGGGATAATCTTCATAACTTGTTCACGCTTATTCGTCGAGAGATGTATACCGTAAATAAAACATCTGCTAAAATTTAAGTACAAGCCTAAAGTCAAATACTAATATCACTGTGTTATGTTCCCCCGCATCTAAAAAAAGACGAATAATCCTCAAAACGCCCTCCCAGTCCCCCAAACCAGACCACATAACCCAGTCAGCTGCAACTGCCCCAATCCCAACGACAACACGCATTGTTTGGTAATATTTTGGAAATATAGATTTTAATTATTTAATGATTGAAATCTCTAATTATTAAATATATAAAATTTTAAATTATGTAAAAGTAAATTTTTAGAGAGAGAAAAGAGATAGAGAAAAAAAATAATGATGATGTCTTAATTTTGAACTTTAAAAAGTGTTTGTAGAGAATTTTTTAAGAGATTTAAATTTTAAAAAAAGAAAATCCTTATAAATGTTACCAAACCATGCGGAAGCCCCCTCCCTTTCCCTTTGGACGTCTCTCCCAACATCCACGACATGATGAGCCGACGCCGCCCTTACCCTTTCCTCCGTTTGCAGTTGACGGTGGTGGGGGAAGTGGCAACCCGCATTTAACAGCTGCTCAGGCAGCTTCCCCACCAAGACCCAGTAGGGAGTAGCTGCCTCCTCGTCGCCACTCCAACAAAGGAAAGGGCAAAGCATTTGTTGCCTGTCAAAGTGTTTGGCTCACATGTCCAACTTACAGAAACTTTCAAGTGCACTATTATTCAATCCATGGGATGGGAGGTGGCTGCCGGTTGGGAGCTTTTTTTGGCGGCAGTGGTTCAACCTCTTCCTGCGGAGCGGAGTCACACCTGGCGTGTGAACCCTATGCAAAAAGAGCATTAGGGGGCTCGGCGCGCTTCCTCACCCGGTTGGTCGAGATAGGGGGAGACCGGAGCGGAGAGGCTTGTAAGGTGGGAAAAGACTGTAGACAAGAGTCATTTCTCTTGTTATTTCTTTTGTTCGCGGGGCAAGTGCGCCCAACAGTACAGGCGTAATGATCCTCTTCGGTTAAGAGTGTTCACAATTTAGTTCTATTCGATTTAGATTTTTTTTTTTTTTTGAAAAAATCGAATCAAATCAAATTAATTCGATTTGAATCGAAAATGGGGAAAAAAAGGTTTAATAAGAAGTTGTGAGCATCACACGCCTCCAACCACTACGTTATTGTCCTTCTTGTGATATATTATATTATTTATATATATATACATATGTTCGGTTCATATCGTTCTTCAGTCTCAAATCGAATTGAATTGTGAAACCCTCCAAATCGAACCGAACCGAACCGGTCAATTTGATTTGATTTTTCAATTTAAACTGATTTTTGAACACCCCTATCTTCGGTGCACAAAAATTGATCTTCAAAAGTCCACCCAATGCAAAACCCACACCCCCACTCTCTCTACTCGGGGTTTCTCAGTGAGCGTACTTAAAAAGAATTACTTGTTCCTCCGACAGAGTGCTATGCTAGGATAAAGGACGCCAATTTATGTTGGGCTGACGGGAAGCCAAAACTTTATTTCAAAAAAAAAAAAAAGACGGGAAGCCAAAACTGATTTCTCACAAATTCAATCATGCCCGGGTTGTTTTCCTTGTTATTTTAACTTTTTGGAACTAAATTTGATTCAAATATCGATAATCACACGGGATGAAATGTTTTAAGGCCCTGTTTGACATCAAGATATTGATGTGTCTTCTAGTTTCTGTTTAATACATTAATCTCATCTGGTCTCTATATGCGAAGGAATAAAACCGATTTATCGAAGAAGCCCTCAGAAAATTATCCTCACTTTTGTCACCTCACTATGATTTTAACTCGGAATAACATGTAAGCAACTTTGGTACTCCAGGTAAGTTTGAGCCAACTTGAGCTTAATCCCATGGCCACGAATTAGAGGCAACCGAACTCTTCATCAACGAAGCCCTTTTGGTAAAATTGATCCCCACTTTTGAGTCATCCTGCTCCGAATAATATCAGATCAAGAAGAGACACCCACTAGTTTATCTTTATGTCCTCTAACATCATCCTGATACGAAACAAGATGTAATTTTTTATCAGGCCAAATGCAAAGCAAAGCTAAGCTCAGCTTGAAAAGGGCCAAGGCAAAACGATCTCGGCCTGTAGACCGGAGTATGTGGGAGATGCTGTACGTCTGCCATTAGCTTAATTCTATAAATACGCCTTTACAACCGCCATATTTTAATAACTTGGCATTTGTATTTTTTTCAGATGCCCGCATCTATGAAGACCTGTTATAATAAAGACTCAATTCTGGTAGGGTAAACCCGCCTTAAGTGGGTCTAATGACACTTATCGCAAGTGCGAACGTGGTATCATAGTCCTGTTTTTCGAAGACCAAACAGAAGCTAACAAAAATAGCAATAAGCTTGAATTCAGGTTAAAGTCAAACACGGTTATTTTCTTGATGAAACACACCCTACCCCCATCATCTTCCACCCTTTTTATGCGAATGCCGAAGGCTAACTGTAACCAGCTAGGTTTTATCATCCCTTGTCAACGATGCCACAAATACCACATCTTCCATCACCATCTTTACCATACACGTTATCCGATGTGAAAAGAGAATTCACGTTTAGTACTCCCAAACCTGATAACGGTAAACTTAAAATGGATAGCGTCTCACATACAATATTATTTACCTCTCTCCAAACAGTTGAAAGAAGAGTGGGGGAAAAGAATGATAAAAAGTACCATCATATTCATGTACGTTGTTACATATCAATCTGGATAAGAGAGGGAAAGGTTATAAGTGGATGGGGTCAAATTTTGAGGAGGATAATAGTTTATCAACTTATGATCAAAGTGGTGGGATAAGATTGGCAAAACATATAGCACCATAGAATTCCTCTACACCAGTGCATATCCACTTGGAAAGGAAGCAATTGATCATAATAGTTATAGGCGACGGGTTTTCTTTCAAGGAGGATAACGTAGTATCAAGTTGAGATCAGACAGCCTACGTCAGAGTGGCCAAAAAAATGGTAAAGGGCGCGCATTGCAGCATTCCTTTACAATTTCATAATCAGTTTGGATAAAAAAACAATCTGATCACAATGAAGGTTAAAGGCATGGGGGTTAGTTTAATGGAGGAGGTTGTAATATAAACTAGGACTAAGTGTCCAAAGGAAAAGAGGACAAAAATTTTCTATAGGACCATCAATAAAAAGAATAGGCTTCCTTGTTTCATTCTAAGGGGAGAAAAAATACCAAAAGTATCGAAAAAATCATGCCATTTTCCATGCCACATCCTAAATTTTGAGAAGGATGGAGAATGCTTTAAGGAGTCTCTTTAGAAGAGAATCGTGAGTCAACAAAATGTGATAAATATCAATATTTCAGGTGTATTAAGACGTCAGGAGTGAGTGACGCTTGAGGAAAAATGAAATTGGGCAAGGCTTTGGGACCGGATGAGTCTTAGGAGACATTAGTATTAAGTGGTTAACTAAATTTTTCAATAAAATTTTGAAGGAACAGAGAATGCCAGAAGAATGGAGAAAAAGTGTCGTTCCTTTCTATAAAAATAAATAGGATATTCAAAACTATAATAATTACCGTGGAATTAAGCTTATGAGTCACACTATGAAACTTTGGGAAAGAATAATCGAGAAACGAATGCGATGTATAACTACTGTATCAGAAAATCAATTTGGTTTTATGCCAAGTAGATCTACTACAGAAGCTATTTTCTTATTACGGCAGTTAATGGAGAAGTATAGAGAGATGAGAAGAGCTTTATATATGTTTTTTTTTTTAATTTGTAGAAGGCATATGATCGAGTACCGAGAGATTTGATTTGGTGGACATTAACAAAAAATGGAGTTTCTCAAGGATATGTTGACTTGATCCAGAATATGTACGAGGGTGTCACTACTAGTGTGAGAACTATTGCTGGAGAGACTTATGAATTTTCGGTCACAGTTGGTTTGCATCAAGGTTCTGCTCTAAGCCCGTATCTCTTTGCTCTGGTTATAGACGAGGTAACTAAGCAATTGCATGATGATATCCCTTGGTGTATGTTATTTGCGCATGATATTATCTTAATTGATGAGAGTATTGATGGTTTAAATGCTAAGATAGAAAGTTGGAGGCATGCCTTGGAATCTAAAAGTTTTAAAATCAGTAGGAGTAAGTTAGAGTTTATGCATTGTAATTATAACAATAAGAGGGTGTTACAAGAAGATATGGTTCAAATTGATGGACAAGACATTCCTAAGAGTAGTAGCTTTCGATACTTAGGGTCTATCATCCAAGAGAATGGGGAGATTTATGACGATGTAGCACACATGATTAAGGCAGATTGGCAAAAATGGAGAAGTGCATCAAGAGTCCTCTGTGATCGTCATATACCAGTGAAACTCAAAGGAAAGTTTTATAGAACGGCAGTGAGACCTATTTTATTACATGGTACCGAGTGTTGGACAGTGCGAAAGGGATACATTAACAATGTGTGTGGCGGAGATGAGGATGTTGAGATAGATGTGTGGTAAGATTAAGAAAGATAATATTAGGAATGAACGCTTCCGTGAGGATTTGGGGATAGCTCCAATTGATAGAAAAATGAGGAAAATAGACTTAGGTGGTTTGGACACGTGCATCGTCGCCCTAACTCGGCGCTAGTTAAAAAATGTGATAAAATCTTAGTGGATACCAATAAAAGAGTTAGGAGAAGGCCTAAAATGAGATGGTGCGATGTTATTAGGAAAGACTTGGACTTCTTAAGTTTAAACATAACTATAGCACTTGATAGAAATTATTGGCAAAAAAGAATTCATGTAGACGACCCCAAATAATGGGATAAGGCTCTGATGATGATCCTAAATTTTGAGAAGAAAGCCATAAATGCAAGACATGATCGCAGATCGGATGAAGTAAATAAAAACATAGCAGCAGTGATACAGAATTCCTGTCAAATGAAGTTCCACGTTTTTAGTTCTTTCAACCAGACAACTTACACAGAGTAAGTTGTTCCCATAAATATCCAGCTAAATCCAAAATACTTATCAGTTAGATTAGAGATGACAAGTATTTATTTGCAATAAGTGTCAGACCATGAAACACTCAAACCATCAGTCTGGTTCTTCAGCTGAAAACAATATAAAGATATATTCTTTATTTGCAAACTCCTCTAACGGAGATAATAAAGAATGGACCATTTTGTAAGAATGATATTCCTTCTATTTTCAGATCATGCAATTAAATCAGATCGAGAGAAAGCAGTCATGTTTGCATTAAAGCATATAAGGAAGAAAAAAAAAAGGTATAAAATATGTGATGGCTAGCTTTAACTTTTATAAATGAAAAATGGCAGAAAGGCATGCAGATTCAATTAAATTGACAAAGAAGCTGCAATCGATCCCTCCCACCTAACCAAAAGGAGAAAAAGGAACAGCAAGACTTTAGCACAGCTAAAAATATATCTATTATATTCCTAGGGCCTCTCCCAGGGAAAGCCAACCAAATACCTTTGCCTATGAGTCCAAAACTTCTTTTTCTTCAATGCGATAGCAGATTAAGATGAGCTGTTTGAGGCTGAAGAACGTCCATTGGATACAGGATTTCAGGAAGTTCGGCAAAACTACCACATTTGATATGATGATGGGAATTGGGAACAATAAACTTCACTGAGTTTAAGCTTCCCAGTTCAAACATCTGCAAAATGGCACATTTCAAATTAACATTATTGACTTCTGTAAAGCAAGATCATGAAACGATAAAAGACTTTTGAATTCTGTAATAAAGTATTGATCATAAGGTAATGAAAGGATGATCATGCTTCAGACATCCCCCATGCACCATTCCAGACAGACTGATAAATATACAGATACCAAAGTAAGACTTGTGATGTGAAGGTGTAGAGATATTTGCACATGACCATTGATGGTTCTCATCTCCAGGAAGTGAGACATCTTGTGAAGAATATTAGGTCCTTCCCATATTCCCCACAATCCCAGCTGCTTATAAAAACAAAAACGGAAGAACTAAACTGTTGAACCATGACCATGTAATGAGTCTTTGGTGAAACCAAGAACCACAATGAATTCAGTGATGCATATGTTTTGAACAGTAAGTGAAGATTTCAAATGGCATCAGAAAATTCAAGGTTTCAAAATGACATAACTAAAAACTTAGAACATTTTAAGCACAGAAGAAGAATCATTAACTATGATGATGAAATACTCATTTGAACTTTGAAAAAATATATTTCATGCAAAAGGGGCTTTGTTTTGACCAGTTTCTTGTCAATCAGAAGTATCAAAATAGGCAACCATACCCGTTTGGTTGATCATGTAGCATCCACAGAACTCTTACATGAAGAGTAAGTAATAAAGAAGAGAAGCACAAAAA
>JACBKR010002530.1:0-34300 GCA_014218235.1 Colocasia esculenta | reverse complement strand
CGGGATGACAGACTATTTAACATGCAAGGAACCCATTTATAGGCTTGAACCGGGCCTGGATATTGTTTATCCAACCCTTCATGATCAAAGCCATAGGAAACAGTGATTCGGTAGCCCTTCGTGGACGCGATTCTCAAAATCCAAGAATGATTGAGCGTCCAATCGGGATGATAGACTATTTAACATGCATAGACACCTCCATGAACTCAAATAGGGCCAAGGTATTGCTTACCTGACCCTTGATGTTCAAAGCCTCATGGAACAGTGATTCGGTAGCCCTTCCGGATCCGGTTCTCACAACACGCAAAGAATCTGAGCGTCCGATCAGAAACACATACCATTCAACATGCATAGACTCCTTCCATGAACTCAAATAGGGCCCATGTATTGATTACCTGACCCTTGATGTTCAAGTCTCATAGAGCAGTGATTCGCACAGTTTGGGATAGTGAAACAGAGGCAGCGATGGGGGATTTTGATAGTGCTTTAACTGCTCCCAAACCCAGGAAAGGAGGCACATGCATGGCCTTACATGCCCTCATTGTATTGGGCTTTCAACCCCATATTGAATGGGAAAAAATCCAAAAAGGAAAGCATCAACAAAAGGTGGTCTGTTCTTACAATGTGGGCATGGCTGTTAGTATGTCTTCCATTTGATGTCTCTTGATGAGCCAAGGTAGGATACCCAGCAGTGCTAGCATTTTCTCCCTTGGGCATAAGGTTGGGCATCATATTGCCTTCCTTGTTGCCTATAGAAGATAGGACATTGAAGCCTCATGCAAGAAGATAAGAGAGGGCACATGCAAGGGAAATAATAGACTTGATAAGGCACATTTCATACACAAGCAAAGCTTCGGTCTATGCAAATCATGGACAGCAGGGGAGGGGGCAAGAGAGCATTTACCCATTTTCTATTCATCAAATGTTCACCACGACCGAAGCCATGCAAGAGGGAAATAGAGAAAAGGTCCTTTATTGTTGGGGGAAGAGGTTACCCAGAAGGGAGAAAAAAAACAAAGAAAAAAGGATGGGGACTGGCCGTAGCAGTCCCCCTCAACCACCTTCTTCTTCTCTTCTGCTCACACCCTCTTTTTTCTCTCTTTTTGCTTCTCTTTTCTATTGGGACACCGCAGCCAACCCCGCCAAGAATCTTGCCTCCTCTCAACCTTCTTCCTCTTGTCTTTCAACTTTTCTTCCCTTTTCCTTCTCCTTCTGCCTTTCCACATCACACCAAGCAGCACCTTGTACCTCTCCCTCTCTCTGCACCAGCCAAAGGAAGAGATGGAAGAACGCTTTTCCACTGCTCCCCCTCAGCCTCTCACGCAACCAGCAGCAAAAAGTGTTGGGTTTTCCATATATCATGTTTTTGATGATCACATTAACATCCTTGAACATTGATTTAATGCAAAATTGATGTGCTAACTAACATGAAAAATACATGAAAGTGATTGAGTTAAACATTTCCAAATCATACAATGTATATCACTAACAATGTGTTTGCATGTAGGTGCACAAGCATGAAAGATGAAGCATTGAAGAGGCATTGAAGAGTTGAGCAAAAGGCACAAAAAATATGTCAAAGAGGTGCATCTGTCGACAGATGAAGTGTACCTGTCGACAGATTCAGACAGTGATCCCCAGACAGAACTCAGGTTTGCATGTCTGAGTGTATCTGTCGACAGATGCATTGTACCTGTCGACAGATCCATACAGTCTTCCCCAGACAGAACTCAGGTTTGCATGTTTGAGTGTATCTGTCGACAGATGCATTGTACCTGTCGACAGATTCATACAGTCAACCCAGGACAGAACTCTGTGTTCTATCCCTGAGTCTGTCTGTCGACAGATGCAAGTGCACCTGTCGACAGCCGACGGAAACTTCAGAATTTGGGTTTCCAATCCGGCCCCACTTGGGTGTTTCCTTCCTCCACGACCCCCACCTTTACCTAACACTATATAAGCATCCTTTTGGTGCCAATTTCGCAGAGAGCAGCCTCCCATCCAAGAGCCTCCAAGGGACCAAGAGGAAAATCCCCAAATTGCTGCTCTGCTTCAACCTTCCGCCCAGATCATCGTGGAATCACCATCTATGCGGAGCTGAAGCCGGATCGTCATCAATTCAACCTTCTACGTCGATCAATCTACATCCAATCGAAGTTTGAAGAGCGTTTGGACGATCCACGAGAAGAATTCCAACCGGATTTGTTCCCTAATTCCTAATTCTTCTCCATTTCATAATTTCCATTCCATGTGTGTGTGTGGTTGTGTTTCGAGCATCCCTTGTGCTTGATTCACGTATTCTTGGTTGTTCTGATCGTGCTTCATCAGACAACGTGTGTGTGTTTGAGTTGTAGTGTTGAATTCGCTCATAAGCAGTTGTTTCTGCGTGTGTGTGTGGACGGTGGATGTAGGATACACGAGTTGTGTACTCCGAACCACCTTAAATCATCGTGTTCTGTGGTTTGTTCGCTTTTTGCGATAGATGATTGGTAGGCACGTGTGTTCATACGCACGTTTGATTCCTGTTCTCATTTAGATCAACTCAAGCGGTCTCATACTTAATCGAATTCTAATCAAGTTTCATTAAGATCGCCGTAGCATCGAAAAGAACCCATCAATAGTTTAAAATTGCCGTAATCTATTCAACCCCCCCCTTCTAGATTCCGTACTGTGTATTTCCGCATAACCCTTCAATTGGTATCAGAGCGGGTTTCTCCGATTTACAGTTTTCGTAATTTGATCTAACGATCAGGAGATTCTCGATCTTATGGATTCTAGCAAAGGGTATATGGCCGAGGGACATTCAGTGACCAGGCCACCCTATTTTGATGGCACTGACTATTCTTATTGGAAAAATCGCATGCAGGTATTCTTGAGAGCTCAAAATTACGAGCTATGGAAGATAGTTAGCAAGGGACCATACGTGTTGCCCGAGGATGAAGACACCTGGACGAAAGACCAAATCGAAAGGAACTCTCAACTGGAGCGCACTAAACATGATGCAATGTGCGGTGCATCCAAAGGAATTTGCAAGAGTCTCCACATGCTTAACAGCAAAAGAGATGTGGGACAAACTTGAACTCATTTACGAAGGTACGTCCGAGGTAAGGGAAACTAAAGTTAGCATGTTAGTGTCTGAATATGAAATGTTCAAAATGAAAACCGATGAAACATATCAGACATGTTTGCTAGATTCATGATAATCGTTAACGGGCTAAAAGGTCTTAAGAAGGAATACTCTGAAAGTGACTTAGTAAGAAAGATCCTTCGTTCTCTTACTTCATCTTGGAATACTAAGGCCACTGTCATTGAGGATTCCAAGACCTTTCCAAAATGAAATTGGATGAACTAATTGGCTCTTTAATGACATATGAAATCAACATTAAAAGAAAAGAGTTAGAAGAAAATCCTAGGAAGTCAATTGCTCTAAAAGCATCAAATAAAACATCAACAAGTTCCAAAATCCATTCAACAAGATAGTGATGAGCAAGAAACGTCTAGTGAGAGTGATGATGATGAAATGGCAATGCTCACTAGACAATTCAAGAAATTTCTCAAGTTCAAGAGGAGAGACACAGGTAACTCCAAACCCTTTCCTAAGAAAATTTTTCACAGAAATATGAGTCCAACAAAAAATCTGACATTGTTTGTTATGAATGCAAGAAACAGGGGCATATGAGAGGAGAATGCCCAGAACTCAAGAAAAAGCTGAAGAAAGAAAAATTCACCTCCAAAAGGACCAAAGCAATGTTGGCCACCTGGAGTGATGAAGATGAAGATGAAGTGCACAAGAAACATCTGGTGATGAAGAAGTGAAATGCTTGATGGCAAGGAGTGATGACTCCAGTGAGGTAAACTTCTCATTTGATAATTTCACTGCAAGTGAATGGGAGGAAGCATACACCACTTTATTTGAAAAATTTCGTGAATATAGATCTGAGAATAGAGCATTAAAAAGGAAATGCAACTCCTTGTGCATGATAAGAACAATGATGAACGAATTGCATTCTTAACAAAAGAATTAGAAAATGATGAAAATTGATGAAAAGACTCATAATGAAGAAATGGATTGCCTGAAAATGAAATTGCAAGAAACACAAAAAGAAAAAGACTGTTTAAGTCATTCTATTGAATTCCTTCAAGAAGAACAATTAGAAACAAAGAAAAAATTGGAACAAACTGAAAAGGAATTGAAAGCAAAATCTGCGGACTTAATAAAATTTGTGAAAGGGAAGCAAAATCTAGATGCAGTTTTGGGCACCAAAATACATGTAACCAAGCATGGGTTAGGATATCAACCAGTCAAACAAAAGAAAATAGGAGAATCACTGATCACCTCCTTCATTGATCCTAGCCCAAGCACAAGCAAGCATGCTCCCACAAAGCATAATTCAAGAAAGTCTCAGACCAAGCCATACTACACAAACAAATATTCCCAACAAACAAAAGAAAAAGCCACCTGTCGACAGATACAATGGTGCCTGTCGACAGACAAGAACAGTTTCAATGGATAACAGTCTATCAAGCAACAGAAAATTGAAAAGAAAATTCCTTCATGCAATGTGTGTAAAAAGATTGGTCATGATGAAAAACAATGTTGGAATAATCCAAAGAACAAAAATCAAACAAGTTTGGATTCCTAAACATCTACTTTGTTGCATGAATGAAATTTTGGGACCCAAAGTAATTTGGGTACCAAAACCTCTTGTCTGATTCACATTTGCAGGAATGCCTAGCAGCCCAACATCAAAACAAATGGTACTTGGATAGCGGCTGCTCGAGGCACATGACGGGCGACAAAGGTAAATTCTGTTTCCTAGTGGAGAAAGACGGAGGACAAGTCATTTTTGGAGGCAACAACAAAGGTCAAATCATTGGCACAGGTAATGTTGGTAAGTGTACCTCCAATTCAATTGAAAATGTACTGTTGGTTGATGGCCTTAATCACAATTTGCTTAGCATAAGTCAATTATGTGATAGAGGTCACAACGTCATTTTTGAATCAAATTCATGTCAAATTGTTGATAAAGAAACAGGAAGTGTAAAATTTTCTGGAAAAAGAGTGAATAACATTTACTTAGTTGACTTAGATGATCCAGAGAATGACAACTTGTGTCTTGTTGCAAATAGACAGGATGAATTGACCTTGTGGCATCGTAGGCTTGGCCATGCGAGCTACAACGTGTTGCACAAGATCATGAAGCTCAAATTGGTAAGTGGACTTCCTGATATTTCTTTTAGCAACAATGAAAGTTTTTGTGATGCATGTGCACAGGGAAAACAGACCCGGAAGTCTTTCAAATCTAAAGCACCGGTAAGCACATCTAAACCATATGAATGTTGCACATGGACCTTTTTGGACCAACTAGAACTCTAAGTCTCAATGGCAAACGTTTTGGTTTTGTCATTGTAGATGATTTTTCTAGGTTCACTTGGGTCAAATTCTTGGCACACAAAAGTGAAACACTTACAATTTTCCAAGAATTCTTTAACAAGATTGAGCATGGCAATGTGAATAAAATATGCTCAATCCGCACCGATCACGGGGGAGAATTTGATAACAATGCATTTTCTGATTTTTGCAGGCACCAAGGGATTGAACATCTGTTCTCTTCCCCAAGGACTCCAGAACAAAACGGAGTAGTGGAGAGGAAAAACAGAACCTTGGTGGAAATGGCTCGCACTCTTCTGGTTGAAGGCCAACTCTCCAAAAGATTTTGGGCAGAAGCAGTGAACACTTCGTGCTACATTCTAAACAGAGCCATGGTAAGACCTGTGATAAAGAAAACCCCCTACCAGTTGTTGAAAGGTAAGAAACCCAACCTTGGGTACTTCCGAGTTTTTGGCTCAAAGGTATTTATTCATAACAATGATAAATCTGATTTAGATAATTTTGAAGCCAAAAGTGATCAAGGTGTTTTTCTAGGCTACTCAGAACACTCTAGGGCATATAGGGTGTTTAACAATAAAACACGCACTGTGGAAGAAACTCCACATGTCATCTTTGATGAGACTTATGCCAATCTAACTGTTTGAATATTAACAGGACTGAAAAAGAGGATGAAGGAACATCACTTAAGGATCTTCAAGTCAAAGCCAAAGACAAATCTGAAGAAGATTCCAAGACCAAAGGTGGATATCTTCACAGGGACTACAGTGATGATGATGAAATTGCATTCAGAAAACAAGATGAAACACTTGAAGAGAATCAACCAGAAAGTGAACCTCCTGAAGATCACACTCAGAAGATCAAATTCCTCAAGGACAAGATACTCCCGCCCCTTCAACAATCACAAATGTGGTACTCCAAAGATCACCCACTTGATGATGTGATAGGTAGTTTAACTGATTCTGTTCAAACAAGATCTCAAGTAAGAAAAATAATTGAACATGATCTTTTTGCTTTTGTTTCTCAAGTGGAACCTAAAAATGTTGAAGAAGCCTTAAAAGACAACTCATGGATTGATGCTATGCATGAGGAACTTGGTCAATTTCAAAGGAATAATGTATGGAGTTTAGTTCCTAAAACCCCTGAAATCTCAATCATAGGAACTAGATGGGTGTTTAGGATAAACTTAATGAAGAAGGAAAAGTGGTCAGAAATAAAGCAAGACTCGTAGCAAAAGGTTATAGTCAAGATTTGGTATAGACTTTGAAGAGTCATTTGCTCCTGTAGCCAGGTTAGAAGCAGTTAGAATTTTATTGGCATTTGCATGCTCCCATAAGTTCAAACTTATCAAATGGATGTTAAAACTGCTTTCTTAAATGGCTATATCAAAGAAGAAGTCTATGTCTCTCAACCACCAGGTTTTGAAAATTCTGAAATGCCTAACCATGTGTATAAATTGCACAAAGCTCTTTATGGTTTGAAACAGGCACCTCGAGCTTGGTATGATAGACTAAGCAATTTTCTGGTAAGCAAGAACTACTCAAGAGGTAAAGTAGACCAAACACTCTTCACTAAGAAGGTTCGCAATCACATAATTGTTGTTCAAGTTTATGTGGACGATATCATATTTGGTTCTACTAACCCTTCACTGTGTGAAGAATTTTCTAAACACATGCACAGTGAATTTGAGATGAGTCTAATGGGGGAGCTTCAATTCTTTCTTGGTTTGCAGGTGAAACAACATAAAGATGGATTCTTCATAAATCAAGAAAAGTATGTTAAAGAGCTTCTCAAACGATTTCAGTTTGAGCAAGCTAAACCGGCCTCCACCCCAATGAGCACAAGCATCAAATTAGAAAATGATGAGAAAGGTAAACCGGTAGATGCAAAGCACTTCCGAGGTATGATTGGCTCACTCCTTTATCTTACTGCAAGTAGACCGGATATTCAATTTAGTGTTTGCCTTTGTGCTAGATATCAATCTAGTCCAAAGGAAAGCCATTTAATTGCAGTCAAGAGAATTTTCCGATATCTCTCCGGAACATGCAATTTGGGTTTTTGGTATCCAGCCGAAGTAGTTTTGATTTGATCTCATACTCTGATGCTGATTATGCTGGATGTAAAATTGATAGAAAAAGCACTAGTGGATATTGCCAATTACTTGGCGGTTGCATGGTTTCGTGGGCATCCAAGAAACAACACTCGGTTGCACTCTCCACTGCAGAGGCAGAATATGTCGCTGCAGGAAGTTGTGCAGCTCAAGTGTTGTGGATCAAAAGTCAGTTAGCTGACTATAATGTTCAAATTGGATGCACACCTATCCTATGTGACAACACAAGTGCTATCAACCTTTCAAAAAACCCTGTCCAACACTCAAGGACTAAACACATAGAAATCCGTCATCATTTCTTGAGAGATGAAGTTGCCAATAAAACCTTGGAACTTATTTTCATTCCCACAGAAAAACAATTGGCTGATATTTTCACCAAACCCTTGTCTGAAGACAGATTCACTTCCTTGAGAAGAGAATTGGGTCTGTGTAAAATGCAATGAAACTAACTATCCATATTGGAGTACATGCTCTTTATGTGTGAATGACTATGTGGTATATCAAATGGTGAACTGTGGAAGAACAAGTTCGGCTTGTTTGGAAACTATCATCATGCGTGAGAAATTCTCCGCCAAGTATCAATAGTCCCATTTCATATAAAGGCCCTGTACTTCACATAGGATTCTTAGTTTCCTTACATTTTATCATGTTAACTCCATGAAACAATGTTCTTCTGTGACTATGTGCTTGTGTATAACATTCTTGAAATGAACATGTTTGCCTTATATCAA
The DNA here is from genome assembly GCA_014218235.1 of Colocasia esculenta. Taxonomy (NCBI): domain Eukaryota; kingdom Viridiplantae; phylum Streptophyta; class Magnoliopsida; order Alismatales; family Araceae; genus Colocasia; species Colocasia esculenta. Next base: position 26,070 of record JACBKR010002530.1, on the reverse strand, counting down.
ATGCTTATGTGAATCCTTGCTTGGATGTTGTGTCAACACGTGCACACACTATGGGGGAGTGAGTTAAGGTAGATGAGTATTTTTCTTGAGGAAACTCTTCATACATCTTCTTGTTGAACTCTCACTTCCTTGAACTCAATGTGCAATCAATCTGAAACCAGAAAAAATCCACTCTGTTCATATCTGTCGACAGACACATCCCATCTGTCGACAGATACAATCAGTCTTGTTCTGGCAGAAACTTCAATTCCTCAGTCTGTGTGCATCTGTCGACAGACAGACTTCTTCTGTCGACAGATACACCCATTCTTTTTTATTCTTCAACTCCTTCTTCATATGTGTCAAGAAAGTGTTCCTTACTTGATTTAAAGGTAAACCTTGGTCTGTTGTGTGCATATAACCCTTCATATCCACTTCATATCAAAGTCATGAACCAAGTCTAAATGTTGTTTGATGCATGACCTGATTAAGGTCTTTTTAGATCATTTTGAACACAATGAGCAAACCAAATGATTTTTAAACATCTCCTTTGAATAACTCCCTTGTCGTTGAACATGAATCTAAAATTGATTTGAAAAATCAGAAAGCTCTTGAATTTAATGTTCTACATTACAACTTGCCTAAAGAAATCTCATGTACTTGACAAAAATATAATAATAAAAAAAAAGGAGAAAAGCTACCTATTTCTTCGTTTCAATCAAATTTATTCTCTTTATGGGATGGAGGTAGAGCAATGATGAAAATGACTAAGTAACCGGGGACATGGGCATCACAAATGTCGGTCTTCGCGTCAAAAGGTTGTTTCATTATCTCTATACAATGGCTTGATGGACACTCACATTGAGTAACTGGGGGTATTGGCATCACAAATGTCTACCTTCACATGAAAAAGTGAAAGTGCTCCTCATTGCCACTCTTTTCCATCTTCGTTGCCTAAACCTTCTAAAATCACACCTGAAATAGAGTGAAGCCTCCGAAATTTTTTTCTGTCAAGTCCAATGTGTTTCTTCGGTAAGACGTTCTTGTGGCCATTTAATTCAATTGTCATCTGACTATCATCTCTATTTAAATGCATGTTTTTCTTCAACGGCCTTAATCAAAAGAGTTGTTTAATTTTCACTGGCTTTTGTGAAATGTGTTCCTCATGATCTAATTAAAGAACTTATCATTTCTAATTCAAAATCATTTTAGATTTGTGTCATGTCTTCATCTTAATGGATATGAATTTTTGTCTTGCACATACACCCATTTTGCCTTAAAACAACAAATGAACACTTGTCCCCTTGAAAAATTTTGATAAAAATCCAGTTTTCACCAAAAAGGAGCTATCTGTCGACAGATAGACTTGCATCTGTCGACAGACGACGGCCCAGATCCGTTTTTTTTTTGAAAACCCTCGCGCCGTTCACCTCCTTTTTGTGGGGCCTTCCTTTTAAAACCTTCCAAATCTATTCTAAGGCCGCCCACGACCCTTCTCACCCCTACTCTCTTGTTCCCTCCTCCTTCTCTCCAAACCCCCTCTCTTTCCCCCTCCAGGGCTCCGTCTCCGACAATCCTGCTGCTCCTCGTCTCGGATCCCTCCATCTCCCTCTTCACATCAGTCTCATCCTTCCTCCTGTGATGGCACCCAAGTCGAAGCTTCCCGCTCGCCGTCGTCGCGCTCCGACGGACGCCGGAGAAAGCTCCAGGGCTCCTTCCGAACGCGAAGCAAGCATCGTGAGGATCGGTTGCCGGAACTCATCGTTCCCCAAGGTCTCCATCTTATCCGACCCACCGGCACCTTCAAGAAGATTGTCCAATCCCGGTATGTGGACTTCGAGTCCCTTGCACCGATGTTCCCCTCTCTTCTACCCTACTTCGACACTCAAGGGTGGACATCCTTCTTGTACTCCCATCTCCAATACTCTCCCACTGCCGTCTCTGAGTTCTACAACAATCTAGGGCTTTCCGATCAGGGAGATCTCTACTCTTCGGTGAAAGGCACTCGTTTTCGCCTCACCGCCAATCTTCTCTCCACAGCCCTTGAAATTCCGAACTCAGGAGTTGAAATCTTCAACTACAATCCCTCTGCTTCTGAGTATTATGAGCTTTTGACATTGGAACCCTATGATGCTACCAAGGAGATTGCTCGTCTCAACGCCAACTCCTTTCCTCCCTTGATCCGGATGATCCATCACATCTTCACTACCTTGATCGTCCCGAAGGATGGAAGTCGAGAATTAGTCACCGAGGTCCACAAATCCTTGTTCATCTTTTTCCTCAAGTGTGACGAAATCAACCTACCAGAACTCATGATAAGCCTCATCCGTCGGTGTTTCTCTAACACCAAAAGATCAATGCCATATGCTTGCCCCATCACTTCTCTTCTTATTTTCCTTGGAATTTCTATCCCTCCAAGTGAGCTCATCTCACTAAAATCCCGAAGTGCCTTTGACCTCACTGCCGCCAACCGCATGGGCTACAAGAGTAGACGGCGTCGTCACAAGGACTCTCAAGGGAAAGGAACCACAAGAAGCTGACATGTCAACTGGTGAAGAAGACAATGAAGATGATGAAGCAAATGACGGCACTGATGAAGACTCTCAGGATGAGCAAATGCCTGACCAAGCTCAGAGGTTGATGGTGTACCTGTGCCTCCACAACAATCCATTCGTGATTACTTGGCACAAATCCATCAAGAAATGACTCAGGATTTGCTCACATGACGTCAAGATTTGATCAAGTGCGCTCGCCTCAACACTCTAGATGCCCGGCTTGACCACCTCTACTCCGAGAGAGATGGATCCCGTCACCCTCCTTCTGCTGGACATGACAATGAATAGAGGGTCTCAGGGTCATTAGAGGTCTTAGAGTCCTAGCTGGGAATTAGTCTCACTTGTCTTGTCTTGTCTTCTTTTGCTTGTTCATGCTATTCCCCTTCTTTTGGTCTTTATCGAGTCATGTAATGTTTGTCAATGTACTGTGTAACTTCAATGATCAATCAATGCAAACACAGTTCTTGTTTATATTTGACTCCAAATGTGCTTAACTTGACTTCTTGTATGAATGTGCATAACTTCACTTTTTGTATGTTGTCAAAAAGGGGGAGAACATCAATATATGCATCAATTGAATGTTTTTGTCATCATCAAAAAGGGGGAGATTGTTGGGTTTTCCATATATCATGTTTTTGATGATCACATTAACATCCTTGAACATTGATTTAATGCAAAATTGATGTGCTAACTAACATGAAAAATACATGAAAGTGATTGAGTTAAACATTTCCAAATCATACAATGTATATCACTAACAATGTGTTTGCATGTAGGTGCACAAGCATGAAAGATGAAGCATTGAAGAGGCATTGAAGAGTTGAGCAAAAGGCACAAAAAAATGTCAAAGAGGTGCATCTGTCGACAGATGAAGTGTACCTGTCGACAGATTCAGACAGTGATCCCCAGACAGAACTCAGGTTTGCATGTCTGAGTGTATCTGTCGACAGATGCATTGTACCTGTCGACAGATCCATACAGTCTTCCCCAGACAGAACTCAGGTTTGCATGTTTGAGTGTATCTGTCGACAGATGCATTGTACCTGTCGACAGATTCATACAGTCAACCCAGGACAGAACTCTGTTTCTATCCCTGAGTCTGTCTGTCGACAGATGCAAGTGCACCTGTCGACAGCCGACGGAAACTTCAGAATTTGGGTTTCCAAATCCGCCCCACTTGGTGTTTCCTTCCTCCACGACCCCCACCTTTACCTAACACTATATAAGCATCCTTTTGGTGCCAATTTCGCAGAGAGCAGCCTCCCATCCAGAGCCTCCAAGGGACCAAGAGGAAAATCCCCAAATTGCTGCTCTGCTTCAACCTTCCGCCCAGATCATCGTGGAATCACCATCTATGCGGAGCTGAAGCCGGATCGTCATCATTCAACCTTCTACGTCGATCAATCTACATCCAATCGAAGTTTGAAGAGCGTTTGGACGATCCACGAGAAGAATTCCAACCGGATTTGTTCCCTAATTCCTAATTCTTCTCCATTTCATAATTTCCATTCCATTGTGTGTGTGTGGTTGTGTTTCGAGCATCCCTTGTGCTTGATTCACGTATTCTTGGTTGTTCTGATCGTGCTTCATCAGACAACGTGTGTGTGTTTGAGTTGTAGTGATTCGTTCTCATAAGCAGTTGTTTCTGCGTGTGGTGTGGGACGGTGGATGTAGGATACACGAGTTGTGTACTCCGAACCACCTTAAATCATCGTGTTCTGTGGTTTGTTCGCTTTTTGCGATAGATGATTGGTAGGCACGGTGTTCATACGCACTTGATTCCCTGTTCTCATTTAGATCAACTCAAGCGGTCTCATACTTAATCGAATTCTAATCAAGTTTCATTAAGATCGCCGTAGCATCGAAAAGAAAACCATCAATAGTTTAAAATTGCCGTAATCTATTCAAACCCCCCCCCCCCCCCCTTCTAGATTCCGTACTGTGTATTTCGCATAACCCTTCAAAAAGGTCCTCCTCTCTTCCTATACTCGGCAGCTAAAAGAGGAGCCCAAAACATTCCTATCTGCAGCTTTTTTTTTATACTGGGAGGTGTGGAGTTTGCTTAGGATGACCCCCTTGCATGGGGTATTTTGGGCCATGGATGAGAGGTCATATTGGACCTGCTAGTGGGCCTTGAGTGGATCTTTTTAGTGGTCTTTTGAAGGTTTTTTTTTTTTTTTTAAATGGGACTGGGCGGGGCTGGCTTTAGAGGCCACAACAGATATATATATATTATATATATATTATATATGTTTATCTTGTGCATGTGATATCTATCTAATTCTGTACTCAAATTGTTTATAGTGCATATTGTACTTAAATAATATTGTGCATGTTGTATTTAAGTAAGGTTGAGCATATGATAGGTAAGTACTACTATATATCTTGTAAGTACACGTAAGGTTATTTGTGCATGTAATATATTTAAATGTGCGTGCATTATCTAACTATCAATGTACATGTTTATTTATTTAAACCCATGCATGTTGTATGTAATTACGTTGTGTACATACATATATGTATGTTGTTTTGTGTATATTATCCTTAATTAAGATTAGTGCAAATTATGTTTAAATAAAAGTATGAAATGCATGCAGTTTATATGGTGAATGTATGTTTAATTATTTCTGTATACATTAAATTATTGTGATGTAATTGTACATATTTGACGTATGACTCCGTTCTGGCCAAGATGCATAGTTGGTGGCAACATGCTGGTCGCTGACTGCCTGGGCCAGAGGAGTTGGCATCCAGATCGATGGACGCCAACCCCACTGTTGGCGGCACCAAAGGTGGACGCCAAGTTCCCTGCAGTGTGACAGTTTCAAATTTGGTAACGCATGCAATTCGTCCGGTTCCAGTTTAGGAAACCCATTCATAATCGTAGGAGACCTACCCTAATGCGTACCCAACCTACCCAGCTCTATAAAACCCTTATTCCAGCCAGATTAAGTCTTTTTGGCCTTTGGAGAAGCTAGGGTTTTCTGTGAAGAGGAGCTGATCTTTGCAAGCTTTGATCCGGCAACTGGAGGAGTTTTCTGGAGATCTACACCGACTGGAGGATAGTACATACATCAAGGAAGCATCTCCAACTCCAAGGATCAATCTGCATCAACAGAAGAACCGGATCTGAAGAGGTTTTGAGCACCTTCTTGCTAGGCTGAGGAGGGCTTCTTCGAGTTAATTTGATCTTTGTGGATTTATCTGGAGGCAAGTAACCTATGGATGTCAACCTTACTCATGTCCCCTTAGGTCCTAGCATTTTTCGGAATTTTCTTCGAGTTCTAGAACCTCCAAATTCCTTTTTTTATTGTGTTCTGCATGCACTGCCTGCTGACAGGAAGTTGGCGGCCACATACTGTGCCACCAGGTTCCTGTGTTGGCAGCACAAGACTGTGCCGTTTACACAGTTGGCGGCATACCCTATGCCGCCAGGTTCTTCAGGGTTTTAAAAGAGCACTGTTTGATCTTTAAAATGTGTATTTGGACTTCTGGATGTATATGCATGTTGTAAAAATTGTATGTGGTTAGGGTCAGTCATTAGGTCATGTCATGAGGATATTACGAATTTCTGTAAATAGTGTTAATTATTGAAATTTCTATATTAATGAAAGAAGTATGGTTTATCAATGTTAATCCTGAAAATTTGATTTGTTGCATGTTAGGGTTTAGAAATTTTCCCTATTAGTATAATGATTGTTTTCATGTGTTTGAACTGTTAAGCACGACTGTCTTGAGTAAACATGTATGAATGAATTTGTTAATAAATAGGCTGTAATCTATCTTAATTAGTAAAATATGTATGTATAAACTGGAAAAAATCTGGAAAATGAATAGTGATATGTTTACTGTTAATAATCCGTGATAAAACTTTGAGTCAATTTTGATGACAGTAGTTTGGTTCTTAATTACACCATGGAAAATAGTCAAACATAACATGTTAGATTAAATATGTATGATTCAGTAAGTAAGCAGCATGTATAGGACCGTGATATGAGTATTTTATTTCTGTGAATAGTAGTATCATGTTAGGAAAACTAAAGTATATGTGAATGTATGAAAGTGAGTATAATTGTGCTAAAAGGTACATGGAAAATGTGTAAATAATGTGAAATGTGCTAATGTAAAATTGGGCCGAGATTGACACTGCTACCATAGAGGTCTGATAGCTGTACCATAGAAAAGTCCCTATGGAAGGCTCAACATTGTGAATATATCCTAAGGGCATTAGGATGAAACCCTAGAGGTGATGAAACCCTAGATGTGGACAAGTACCACTGGATATGGTGGAGAGGGCTTTCTCGGTCTGCGCAGTTACAAGATTCGCCACTAGATTGCCCAGGTGGCGGGGTATGTGTCAAGTGATGTGATGTGCTATGTGATATGGGTGCGTGCATCCTCTAGATGGTAGTTAGGACTATGTGTCACGGCAACTTAAGTGATAAAATGTGAATAAAGTGCAAGTGAAGTGTGAATGTGGCACGTGGTAAGTGCAATGATGTGGCATGTGATAAGTGAAAGTGCAAGAGGAAAACTAATGTGAAAAATGTGTGAAATGATGTGCAAGGGAGAGTAAATGTTAATGAGAGTATAAAAGTATATATCCATATAATCATGTGTTAATATGTTGACGTAATATCATGTTTAAATATGTTATATAGTTCAATAACATCCATGTAGTAGTGTATGTGAATATGTGTATGTAAACCTATGAATTGGGGCAATGTGAAAGATGAGCATGTGGAATTGTTAAATGAATAAGATAGCATGTGAACAAATGTAAAACCATAGAATTGTGTTTAATTCATGTCAAAACAGCAAGCAAAGTATGATTATATTGTGATAAATACATGAAAGAATGTCTAAGTTCCATGATAGACATGCTATTCACTTAGTACATAGTTCCATGCTTAAATTGCTTATAGTTGCCAACCGACTTGAATATGTTTTAAACCTTCAATGCATGTTTAATAATATGTGGTATCATGTGTAATTGTGATTTATGTATATTAAAACAGCAAATGAAATGTGTAATTAAATGTGAAAAGTGCATGTGAAATATGAATGGATATCATGCTAGGTTGATATTTACTTGGTGCTTAACTCCATCCTCTAGTTGGTAGAGTTGCACCATACTATGGACAATATTTAGATTGTTAAATCATGATACATGTTGGGTGTAGAAAGCATGTATAGGTGTATGTTTATTATCCATGATTTAGAATGAGCATGTGTTAGTCTAAAACATGTTTAGGTAGTTTATGTATGTTGAAAACTTTATAAAGCATGTGCCATGAAATTCATTATGGTGTAAAGGATAGTATGTGTTTCCGTATTGCTTAATAGTTAAGTATGTGTGTGATATGTGTAAGGTTGTATGTCTTTAGATTGCTTGCTGGGCCTTTAGACTAGTACTTGCTTCGGCGTACAGGTGTGACAGGTGTTTCCCTACCTGAGGAGGTGTAGTGAAGATCGACGGGGAAAAAGAGGAGTAGTTGTTTGTGGAACTTTTTAATAGTTACTTTATTTCATAGTTCGAATAATATTATTCATATGGACAATGTTATGGACAACGTAGTTCTTTTGAAATTGTAATATTGGACATTGTCATTTCTTTCATTGCTATATATAGACTGTGGAATGTGTGATGTAGCACCTCGAAAATTTTAATTACATAAAAATTCAAAATAAATGGAAATAAATAATTTCCATAATATCGGAGTATTTAAATATACGTATCATTATCGTAGGTGCTAAAACACATCGAAAAATTTCGTAAAAATTATAAATCGACAACAAACATTATTACTAAATGTTTCACAAAGAAATTTGTGCCAAGAAAAATCGGATTAGCCAAGTTAAAGTGTTCGCAACTTATTATCGTAATTCATGAATAAGTCGAAAATCATTGTCACACGTACTTGGATGAGTCATAAAATTAAATAAAAATCATATACGGACTTCAAATAATATCCTCTAATGATCCAGTAAGGAATTTGGGTCAATAAAAATCATTTGGCTAGGTTTAAGAGTTATTGTAACCGATTATCTAAATTAGGAAACAAGTCGGAAAACCGTTAATACGGAAATACGACGCAACCATAAATAAATAATAATGTTGGGGAGACGTCCACATTTTATATTAATGACACAATATCATAATTGGGCCAATGGACCACATATGGCCCAAAAATGAAATGAAGCAAGAAAATGCATGGAAATTCGTAACCATAAATAAGCTGAAATTGAAAGTGGTAATTAGGGTTTAATTGGGAGGCAATCATGCACTCTTGGCAACCCAAATTTGTGCCTACTCACCCATGGAGGTTGCTTGATGGCCAAGACTCTCTAATGGAGGAGGGAGAGATCTTCAAATTATGGAAAGACACAAGCCAATCCCGCAACCCTTCTTTCCTAGTTACAATAGGACTCCTAAATACCTTGGTTGCTTAAATACTCTTCACCCACCCTAGGGACTAGTTTACAACTTGCTGGGGTCGTGTGGAGGAGTTCTTGGTGGCTGGGGAGCTGTTGATCGACCACAAGAAGGACATCTTCTTCCCCCGTTCGTCTGCTGCGACCTGCACAAACCGTCCACTTGAAGTCGAACAAAGGTAGGCCAAACCTAAACCAAACCTTGCAAGGCCTATACTCTTGGAAAGAGGGTCAATTCTACATCCAACCAAGTGGAATGCCCAAATTCCATGCAGTATACACGAAGTATTAAGCGTTCTTCAAACAGTGGTCTGAACATGGGTTTTCTGGAAAAAGGAGACTTCATCAACCAAAAGGTAGGCTTTCTCGGGCCAAACCTTAACAAATCCTATTCCAATGTGTAGAGGATCAAGTTAGCTTTCGTTTCCCACTGATTTCATTGAATTCCAATGAGTCAATTTTGCATTATAAGCGTTTTCCCCAAGTCGCGCACTGTCAGGGCTTTTCCCATTCATTATATGTTTTATGCGATTCAAGACTGAATTAGAGCAAACACACAACATGAACATTTTTCTACTCGTTGTCCTCGTCCTGTTTTATGTTTAATGTTTTGTCTAAATGTCAACCGTTAGAGAGTTATAAGCATGGTAAGAGGGTCGCTGCATGATACTATGTTTTCGGGTTGCACTTGGCTTTTACATTGTGTCAAATTATCATGCATCTTGAGGTCATTTAAAATTATTTAAAAATTATAGTCTTCATCTATTCCATGTTCCCAACAACTTTTATGATGAGACTTTTGCCCTAAAAGCCCTAATTATTTCGGCATCATACCTTGCAAAGCAAATCTTGCATTTAACTGTCATAGTTTTCTATACCTCATGTTTGACTTGATTAAAGCCTATCGAAACCATCATTGTTTTCTAATTCCGATTTTGGAAGCACCCTTCCATGTCTAGGTGGTTTAAAACTAGTTTCGTGATTTTCATGCACTGTACAATTTGTTCTCTATTTTCGAAGCACCCTGTGTCAATATAAGGTAGTCCTAGACCGCAATCCAAGAACATGTCTTTTCTCTGTCGGATTCAGGCACAGACCCTGTGAACGCGACGGCCCGATAGGCCGCATTCTGAGGTCTTGTCATTACAGCAAACCCGTCGCGTTATGATGCGACGAGCGCCACCGTCGCTATCTCTCTGCTTGTTCTGACTGACCCGTCGCGTTCTGTACATTCCCTTGTCGCATTATGTCCCGACCCTGTCGCGACTCTTACTGGGGTGTGTCGCGTTCTCAGAATTTGCGTGAAACACCACTTATTTCTTTTGAAAAACTTACCGCTATACCCGAGGTCTGTTTAACATGGTGTTTAATGTGTAAATTGCATGTTTTTGGTCCGGTCATTACATGATAGTATTAATGGCTTAAAAGTGGTTAACACATTTAAAAACTATAATTACATGAACAGTATTCTAATTATTTCTTAATGACTTGATCATTCATGAAACTTGTGATTCGCTCTTGTTACGGTTCTAGCTTGATTAAAATGATAATTATTATCTTAAAATCTTGTAAACCATGTGTAGTTAAATGCATTGTTCATTGTATGCCATCATGTTAAGTGTTTTCCGCGAGTTTGAGACCGATGGATTGTGAATTGACACGCGTACATCACTATACACTTGCACTTCTAGGCAGCCCTTTCTTGGGGATTTGGAAGCTCTCTACCGGTCATTCCGAATCGGTAGACTAGTGACCTTTCTATAAGACCTCTGTAAGTCTCCTCTGACTATGGATTCCCACATGGCCGACGAGCAGGTTGTACCATTGAAGTGCCCAGAATTAGCGTGCACTTCCTTTCTCTTCTTGTTCGTGAGTGTGATTTACAATCTAGACTAAAGCCATTAACGTAAAGATTGAACTAAAGTATAAATCGTACCGTTATGCTGCCAATTTATCGCTTGACCATTGTTCTCATGAAATCATGTTCATTTACTTACTTGCTCTCATCATCATCATGAACATGACATACACATGCGTACATATTGAAACTCTCATTGGCCATTGTTAATGACTGTGGGTATCTACATTTAAAAATTGAAATGAGATGCTGACCGGGCACAGCGAGTGTCCAAGGGCCCCAGTCTAGCCCCAATGACGGAGAATCATAAATATACTGTTAACCATGGGTATAATGATTACTGGTGTTGCATCTGCGCTGGGAGTCGTGCGTACGTGTGAATGATAGATACAATAACCACAGACACGTGTCCTGATGTACATTCTTGATGGATCTTTTCTTGGTGTACATTAGTGTCTACGTGCCTGATTAGTGTTCCATGATCATGCTCGTGCGTGCGAGCTTGCTTGTGTGATATGGCCATCCTGCATTTGGCAATTAGTGATATCTTGCGTTCTTGAAAGCTATGACATCAAGTGAAATCCTGCGTGCTTGGACAAAGTGATCTATTGCTAGTCTATCTCGTTACATCCTTCTAGATCTCGTTCTATCATGATCTCTCTATCTGGCTTGTTCCATGTATCATATCTAATGAGTTTTATTCGTACATGCATATGACGACATTCATCGTGCTTACCTAGTTCTAAATTGCTAATCACTTATATCATTGCCCGCACTTTGAGATATATAAATCCGGGCTAGTTTGCTCATCCTCTACTTTTAACCTTCTAGGTGATTATGTTCAAGAGGTGGAGCAAGTCGAGGATGGGAATGCGTCCGAGTGATGAGCGTCCCAACTACGAGTCTAGTTATAGTAGTTTGCTTGAGTGTTAGAATCATGTAGTAGGAAATGAGAGGTAAATTGTACTTTTCTTTTTATTGAGTCTTAGTCCTGTAATAGTTTTCATTTGGAATACAATGAGTTGAGATTTGAATACAAGATTAGTTGAGTTCAATATGGGCCCTATGATGATGTATGTGGTTATACATTTAGTGTGTGCTAGCTAGAGGCTTATTTGTCGAATGTTCACGTCTCGGGATATCGTCTCGAATTATTCTGCATTATTATTAATATCCGCTGCGTAACGCTCGGGACGTGACAGTTTAGTGGTATCAGAGCCTATGAACAAAAATAGGAATATGTCTCAGGATTAGGAGATACCTATGGAACCTAGGTCATGGAAATTAAATATAGTACCTGGTAAGAATGGGTAGAGACTGGGAATATGATAGAATAAACAAACACTCCTACCCATTGACTCTGATAATGTATCTAGAGACATTAATTGGTTTCCATCCTTTTCTCAGGAACCTCATAACTCTTACACTCAACTGCAATGGCTCGCAACCAGTGGCAAGCTATGCAAGAAACGTGGCTGGATTGACTCAGGCTTTAAAAATGTGGTTCAGGCTGGAAATCAGGCTGCTGCTGCTGCTAGGAATGGAGTGGGTGATCTGCACCGCAATTTTAGGAGTTTGAACCCTCCTCGTTTCTCTGGATCCCCTGATCCGGATGAAGCAGAGAACTGGCAGGAGGAGATAGAAAGGATCTTCCAAGTCATGCAATGCACTAACAGGGAGAAGGTGGTACTGGCCACTTTTCAATTCATTAAGGATGCCGAGCAGGTGGAAGGCCACATCGGCCCCCTGCCTAATGTTGGCGAACTGGAGTGGGGCGGATTCCTGGAGATATTCTGGGGAAAGTATTCTCTAAGAGAGTCAAGGAGAAGAAGGCAGCGAGTTTGCTGTACTAAAACAGAAAGGAATGTCTGTGGCTAAGTATAAGGCTCAGTTCGCGCGTCTTGCTGTGTATGCCCCAACTTGGTGGGAACTGAAAGACTTAAGGCAAATCAGTTATGGATGGGCTCAGGCCCATGTTCATTGAAAAGCTCGGACCACACAACATTCAAACTTACACTGAGATGGTCCAAAGAGCTCAGCTGGTAGAAGACACCATGGCCAAAGTAGAGGGCATGAGGGTCAAGGACAACTCCAAGCCGGTCTTCGTCAAGAAGGGAGCACCTAATATTGCTCCAACTTTTCGTAAAACAACAAACAACAACAAGAGGCTGAATGCCGGAAGAGATGTTGCTGGAGACAAGAGAGTCAAAGTAGAAGGTAGGCAGTTGGCTAAAAACTGTAAATTCTGTGATAAACTAGGGCACCGAGCTGAAGAATGCTGGGGAAGAAGCTCGGGGCGTGCTTGAAATGTGGAGGTCGTGACCACCGTATTCCTGATTGTCCTATGTTGAAGGACCAGCCAGGTAGAGCTCAGAATGTACCACGGCGTCAGGGACGCCTTAATGCTGTCATAGAAGCTGACCTACCGAGGAAGGGGGTATGGTGGAAGGTACCATTTCCATACACTCGCAACCTGCATTTGTGCTTATTGATACTGGAGCTGCATATTCATTTATTTCTACCACATTTGTTGCAACTCTACCTGTCAAACCTGTACCCTTGAAATCCAAGATCACTGTAGCCTCTCCACTAGGCTCAGAATCTAAACTCACTCACTACTTTCCGAAATGTGAAACTATAATGGAGGACACAATCTCCTTGCCGACCGTATCTGTTTAGACATGAAGGGTTATGATGCCATTTTGGGTGTCGATTGGCTATTGAATATGATGTCGATGTAAACTGTCGCCATAGGAGGGTCACTTTTAAAAGACCAAACTTTCCAACTCTATCGCTACTTGGCACCCGTTATCACAAACACCCTATCTTGATATCCTCCTTAAAGGCTTCTAAGCTGATCAACCAGGGTTGTGATGCTTTCCTAGTTTCCGTCTTGGCAACTGAAAAGAATAAACCAACCCTAGAAGACATTCCAATAGCCAGGGACTATCCTGATGTATTTCCAGGGGAATTACCTAGCATACCAGCTGAGCGGGAGGTAAACTTCACCATTGAGTTACTCCCTGGGGCAGCCCCTATTTCAAAAGCTCCGTATCGCATGTCCCCTGTTGAATTGCCGGAGTTGAAAAGACAGATCCAAGAATTGTTAGATCAGGGTTTTATCAGGCCTAGCACATCCCCGTGGGGAGCGCCAGTGCTATTTGTCAGAAAGAAGGACGGGACAATGAGGCTATGCATTGATTACCGTTAGTTAAACCAGTTGACAATAAAGAATAAGTATCCACTGTCCTGCATCGACGAGCTATTTGACCAGATCTCTGGTGCACAATATTTCTCCAAGATAGATCTAAGATCAGGCTACCATCAACTAAGAATAAAGGAGGAGGATATTCACAAGTCTGCATTCCGGAGTAGATATGGTCACTATGAATTCGTGGTCATGCCGTTTGGTTTAAAAAATGCTCCAGCAGCTTTCATGCAACTGATGAACAATATTTATAGGCCATACTTGGATCAGTTTATAGTGGTCTTCATTGATGACATCCTTATTTACTCCAAATCCAAAGAAGAACATGAGGAACACTTGAAGGTTGCTCTGCAAGTGCTTAGAGATAATCAACTCTATGCTAAACTTAGTAAGTGTGAATTCTGGATGAAGGAAGTGTCTTTCCTTGGTCACATCATATCCAAGGAGGGAATCTCTGTGGATCCATCTAATGTGGAGGCGGTAAAGAACTGGAAAGGTCGACAACTGTGTCGGAGATTAGGAGCTTTCTGAGTTTAGCCAGTTATTATCGTTGCTTCATTAAAGATTTCTCAAAGATAGTTGTACCATTGACCAGGCTTACCAGGAAGGAGAATCCATTTGCATGGACTGATGAATGTGAAGAAAGTTTCAAGGCATTGAATGGGCACCTTACCTCGCACCCGTACTGACACTGCCAGTTGCTGGGGGTAGTTTTGAAGTATACACCGATGCATCGGGGATCGGCCTAGGCTGTGTGCTGATGCAAAATGGGAAGATATATGCTACGCGTCCAGAAAATTAAAGAAGCACGAGGACAATTATCCTGTACATGATCTGGAGCTAGCTGCTGTAGTCTTCGCCTTGAAGATATGGTGTCATTATCTATATGGTGAGAAATTCATTGTGTTTTCTGACTATAAAAGATTGAAGTATCTGTTTTCTCCAACAGGACTTGAATATGAGACATCGGAGGTGGTTGGAGTATCTCAAAGACTCGACTTCACGATCCAATACCATCCAGGAAAACAAATGTTGTGGCGATGCTCTAAGTAGAAAGCCAATGATCACATTGTCAAGTTTAATGGTGGACGAATGGAAGTTATTAGAGGACTTCGCTAAGTTAAATATTGATGCTGACATCAAAGAGAAGGGATGCCTTGTTGCTAGTGTTAGGCACAACCTACACTATTGGAGGACATCACAACACTCCAAGACAATGACCCCGTACTTGTGGAGATTAAGGCTAATCTAGACCAGAGGCCGATTTCTCATTAACGAAGATGGAAGACTATTGTTCTGAGATCGAGTCTGTGTACCTACCATGCAGAGACAAAGACAATGATTATGGATGAGGCTCACAAGACCAGGTATACCATTCATCCTGGAACTACCAAAATGTATCAAGATTTGAAAAGAAGCTTTTGGTGGCCTAATATGAAGAGAGAGGTTGCAGAATATGTCGCCCGATGCTTAACATGTCAAAAGGTCAAGGCGGAACACTTGCGACCCGCAGGTAAACTCAAACCCCTAGAAATCCCGGCATGGAAATGGGAAGGTATAGGGATGGACTTTATTTTCGGACTACCCAAATTAGAGGTGGATTCGATGGTATCTGGGTTATTGTCGACCGCTTAACTAAGTCGGCTCACTTCTTGCCAGTGAAGAATAAGTGGTCAGTAGATGTTCTGGCTGCATTATATGTGAAGGAAATAGTCAGATTACATGGAGTACCGGTGTCTATCGCATCTGATAGAGACCCTAGGTTACATCCTACTTTTGGAAAGGACTGCATTACTCCTTGGGATCTAAACTAAACTTTAGCACGGCTTTCCATCCACATACAGATGGTAGACGGAGAGAACCAACTAGGTGATTGAAGATATGCTTAGAGCAAGTGTCTTAGATTTTGGAGGTAACTGGCACGAACACTTACCTCTTGTGGAGTTCGCCTACAATAATAGCTATCAAGCTAGCATTCAAATGGCACCATTGAAGCACTCTATGGTAGGAGTTGCCGATCTCAATATGCTGGTATGAAGTTGGCTAAAAACAAATGCTAGGACCAGAGATGATAAAGAACCATAGAGAAGGTAAAGCTTATTAAAGAAAGAATGGCAGTGGCGCAACAAAGACAAAAGGCATATGCAGATAATAGAAGAAGACCAGGAGTTTCAGGTTGGTGAACATGTATTCTTGAAAGTGTCTCCAGGCCGTAGATCAGGCGTTTTGGCATTAAAGGCAAGTTGTCACCAAGGTTGTCGGACCTTTCGAAATCCTTGAAAGAATCGAAGAGGTGGCATATCGTCTCGCTTTACCACCACAAATGGATGGAATACACAATGTGTTCCACATATCCATGTTGAAAAAGTATGTACGGGATCCGTGGCATGTCATAGAATATGAGCTCCTGGAAATCAACAAAGACGGAACATATCAAGAGAAGCCAATTAAGATCGTGGACTGAGAACTGCGCCAATTAAGGAACAAGATCATCCCACTGGTAAGGGTTAGATGGAATCAACGCATGGATGAAGACGACACGTGGGAAACCGAGGAAGCAATGCACAAAAGATACCTGGAGCTATTCACAAGTAAGTACACCTCACTTGTACAATAACTTTCTATACATGAATTTGGGGACCAAATTTTCTTAAGTGGGGGAGGGTGTAGCACCCCTGAAATTTTAATTACATAAAAATTTAAAATAAATAGAAATAAATAATTTCCATAATATCAGAGTATTTAAACATACGTATCATTATCGTAGGTGCTAAAATACATCGGAAAATTTTGTAAAAATTATAAATCGACCCCAACATTATTACTAAATGTTTCACAAAGAAATTGTGCCAAGAAAAATCATATTAGCCAAGTTTAAAGTGTTTGGCGACTTATTATCGTAATTCATGAATAAGTCAAAAAATCATTATCACACGTACTGGATGAGTCATAAAATTAAATAAAAATCATATACAACACTTCAATAATATCCTCTATGATCCATCAAGGAATTTGGGTCAATAAAAATCATTTGGGCTAGGTTTAAGAGTTATTGACCGATTATCCAAATTAGGAAACAAGTCGGAAAACCGTTAACACGGAAATACGACGCAACCATAAATTAAATAATAATGTTGGGGAGACTTTCAACATTTTATATTAGTGACCCAATATCATAATTGGGCCAATGGACCACATATGGCCAAAAATGAAATGAAGCAAGAAAATGCATGGAAATTCGTAACCATAAATAAGCTGAAATGGAAAGTGGTAATTAGGTTAATTGGGAGGCAATCATGCACTCTTGGCAACCCAAATTCGTGCCTACCCACCCATGGAGGTTTCTTGATGGCCAAGACTCTCTAATGGAGGGAGAGATCTTCAAATTGTGGAAAGACACAAGCCAATCCTACAACCCTTCTTTCCTAGTTACAATAGGACTCCTAAATATCTTGGTTGCTTAAATACTCTTCACCCAAATCCTAGGGATGAGTTTACAACTTGATGGGGTCGTGTGGAGGAGTTCTTGGTGGCTGGGGAGTTGTGGATCGACCACAAGAAGGACATCTTCTTCCCTCGTTCGTCTGATGCGACCTGCACAACCGTCCACTTGAAGTCGATCAAAGGTGGCCAAACCTAAACCAAACCTTGCAAGGCCTATACCCTTGGAAAGAGGGTCACGTATAAGTCCTACCCAAGTGGAATGCCCAAATTCCATGCAGTATACACGAAGTATTAAGTGTTCTTCAAACAGTGGTCTGAACATGGGTTTTCTGGAAAAATGAGACTTCATAAACCCAAAAGGTAGGTTTTCTCGGGCCAAACTTAACAAATCCTATTCCAATGTGTAGAGAATCACGTTAACTTTCATTTCCCACTGATTCCATCGAATTCCAATGAGTAGATTTTGAATTATAAGCGTTTTCCCCAAGTCGCGCACTGTCAGGGCTTTTCCCGTTCATTATATGTTGCATGCGATTCAAGACCGAATTAGAGAAAACACACAACATGAAAGTTTTTCTAATAGTTGTCCTCGTCATGTTTTATGTTGAATGTTTTGTCAAAATGTCAACATTTAGAGAGTTATAAGTGTGGAAATAGGGTTACTGCATGATGCTGCGTTTTCGGGTTGCACTTGGCTTTTGTTGGTCGAATTATCATGCATTCAGATCGTTTAAAATTATTTAAAAATCATAATCTGCATATATTCCATTTTCCCAACAACTTTATTTATTGGAAGCACCCTTGCATGTCTAGGTTGGTTTAAAACTAGTTTGTGATTTTTCATGCACTATACAATTTCTTCTCTATTTTCGAAGCACCTTGTGTCAATATAAGGCAGTCCTGGACCGCAATCCAAGAACATGTCTTCTCTGTCGGATTAGGCACAGACCCTGTGAACGTGACGGCCGATAGGCCGCGTTCTGAGGTCCTGTCGCGACAGCAAACCGTCGCGTTATGAATGCGACGAGCGCTGCCGTGCTATCTCTCTACTTGTCCGACTGATCCATCGCATTCTGTACATTCCCTTGTCGAGTTCTGTCCCGACCCTGTCGCGACCCTTACTGGGGTGTGTCGCGTTCTCAGAATTTTGCATGAAACACCACTTATTCTTTTGCAAAACTTACTGCTATACCCGAGGTCTGGTTAACATGTGTTTAATGTGTAAATTGCTTGTTTTTGGTCCGATCATTACATGATAGTTATTTAATGGCTTAAAAGTGGTTAACACATTTAAAAACTATAATTACATGAACAGTATTCTAATTATTCTCTTAATGACTTGATCATTCATGAAACTTGTGATTCGCTTCTGTTACGGTTCTAGCTTGATTAAAATGATAATTATTATCTTAAAATCTTGCAAACCCATGTGTAGTTAAATGTATTGTTCATTGCATGCCATCATGTTAAGTGTTTTCCGCGAGTTTGAGACCGATGGATTGTGAATTGACACGCGTACATCACTATACACTTGCACTTCTAGGCAGCCCTTTCTTGGGGATTTGGAAGCTCTCTACCGGTCATTCGAATCGGTAGACTAGTGACCTTCTTTAAGACCTCTGTAAGTCTCCTCTGACCACGGATTCCCACATGGCCGACGAGCAGGTTGTACCATTGAAGTACCCAGAAGTTAGCGTGCACTTCTTTCTCTTCTTGTTCCCGTGAGTGTGATTTACAATCTAGACTAAAGCCATTAACGTAAAGATTGAACTAAAGTATAAATCAACCGTTATGTTGCCAAATTTATCTCTTGACCATTGTTCTCATGAAATCATGTTCAATTTAATTGTTACTTGCTCTCATCATCATCATGAACATGACATTACACATGCGTACATATTAAAACTCTCATTGGCCATTGTTAATGACTGTGGGTATCTACATTTAAAAATTGAAATGAGATGCTGACCGGCACGGCGAGTGTCCAAGGGCTCCAGTCTAGCCCCAATGACGGAGAGTCATAAATATATTGTTAACTATGGGGTATAATGATTACTGGCGTTGCATCTGCGCTGGGAGTCGAGCGTGCGTGTTGAATGATAGATACAATAACCACATACACGTGTCCTAGTGTACATCTTGATGAATCTTTTCTTGGTGTACATTAGTGTCTACGTGCCTGATTAGTGGTCCATGATCGTGCTCGTGCGTGCGTGCTTGCTTGTGTGATATGGCCATCCTGCATTTATTGCAATTAGCGATATCTTGCGTTCTTGAAGCTATGACATCAAGTGAAATCTGCGTGCTTGGACAAAGTGATCTATTGCTAGTTCTATCTCGTTACATCCTTCTAGATCTCGTTCTATCATGATCTCTCTATCTAGCTTGTTCCATGTATCATATTCTAATGAGTTTTATTCGTACATGATCACGACATTCATCGTGCTTACCTAGTTCTAAATTGCTAATCACTTATATCATTGCCTGCACATTGAGATATAAATCCTACTGGGCTAGTTGCTCATCCTCTACTTTTAACCCTTCTAGGTGATTATGACATTCAAGAGGTAGAGCAAGTCGAGGATGGGAATGCGTCCGAGTGATGAGCGTCCCAACTACGAGTCTAGTTATAGTAGTTTGCTTTGAGTGTTAGAATCATGTAGTAGGAGAGTGAGAAGTAAAATGTACTTTTCTTTTATTGAGTCTTAGTCTTATAATAGTTTCCATTTGGAATACAATGAGTTGAGATTTGAATACAAGATTAGTTGAGTTCAATATTTGGGCCCTATGATGATGTATGTGGTTATACATTTAGTGCGTGCTAGCTAGAGGCTATTGCTGACTGTTCACGTCTCGGGATATCATCTCGAATTATTCCGCATTATTATTAATATCCGCTGCGTAACGCTCGGGACGTGACATGTGATGATGATGGAATAAGTTGAGTTATTTCTTTTATTCCCGCTGTACTCAATTGCTATTCATGTACATATCAGCCTATCGTTTAGTGTTGGGTTATTATCCTACTGTAATGATGCCCTTTGTACCGATGGAGATTGGTATAATCGTACCGGTATGAAGAGGGTCGTTACACATATACTCACTGTTTTCTCATGTGATTGTGACTTTTAAAATACAGACGTAGACTAATCAACATGTTGGCAAGTCCAAAAG
Source organism: Colocasia esculenta (assembly GCA_014218235.1). Classification (NCBI taxonomy): domain Eukaryota; kingdom Viridiplantae; phylum Streptophyta; class Magnoliopsida; order Alismatales; family Araceae; genus Colocasia; species Colocasia esculenta. Next base: position 5,417 of record JACBKR010002530.1, on the reverse strand, counting down.
AAACGACGTATAACTCACTTGCTTGATCCATAACTCCAAATGTAGGGTTCCTGGGATGAAACTACAAATGAAAGGGTTGCGGAAACAGAAGTACACTGATCTATGGCTTTGGTTTGATCCAGCCACATGGATTACAAGAAAACAAAGGTTCAGAAACAACCAGATACTCCTTATAGGAATGGTAAAAATCAAGAGGTTAGGGACACATTAGACTAGACTTGAAGAACTTTCAGAAGATATACACTATGTTACGTTGGTGCCCGAGATTATCTACTTTTGGTCGTTTCTAGCACAAGATTCTTACAGGTCGAAGCAGATGCTATGGGATGAACCCTTGCAACTAGTTCTTCCTCCTTACTCCTAGAAATTCCTCCCACGTTCAGTAACGAAGAGAAGTCTAGTGTTGGCTATGGGGATCTTATGATGGTTTTATAGCGTCGTGATGGTGCAAACTTCCTAGTTTGCAGTTTCCTAAACTCCTGGTAAGAGTCCTATCATGTTCCAGAACTTCCATAGGAGTCATTTCCGTAACAGGTCTATTTCTATTTGGTTTAGTTCTAAGGAGCAGATTCAGAATCCCTTATTGGATTCAGTCACAATTGGGACCCATACTTTCTATGTTTATATATCTTAACCAACCCCCTTTATTATCGGGTATATATATACTTAACATGTGTTTTATAGTCTGGAAAATATTCGATAACTTCGTCATATACGAAGTCATACACAATTTAGTCATGGTCAGTCGAAGCTTAAATTCGTCATATCCGAAGTCCAACTTCGTCATATACGAAGTTACACACGATTTGGTCGTAAATAGTCGAAGCTTAACTCCATCATATCCGAAGTCCAATTTCATCATATACAAAGTTATACACGATTTGGTCGTAAACAGTCAAAGCTTAACTTCGTCATATTCGAAGTTAACTTTGTCATATCTGAAGTCCAACTTCGTCATATACAAAGTCCACTCCATTTTGATCGTGATCAGTCAAAAACTAACTTCGTCATATATGAAATCAACTTCGTTTTGGTCGTGATTGGTCGAAGCTAACTTCGTCATATACTTCGAAGTCCACTTCATTTTGGTCGTGATCGATCGAAGCTAACTTCGTCATATACGAAGTCCACTTCATTTTGGTGGTGATCAGTCGACGTTAACATATCGATTGCCTTGCACATCGTTGCTTTCTAACATCGATTGTCATTAAACATCGATTGCTAACTGTCAATCGATTGTTCCTATCGATTACTATCTAACAATCGATTGCTTCCTTAAACATCGATTACTTCTCAAACATTGATTACTACCTAACATCGATTGCTTTCTTAAACATTGATTACCGACTAACATCGATTGCTTCTTTAAACATTGATTACCCCTTTGAACTTCGATTACTATCTAACATCGATTGTTCCTTTGAACATCGATTACCATCTAACATCGATTGCTTCTAGATTGTTACAGCCTAGACGCCACACTAATGCATCCAAACCAAGCGACCCAACGACCACTGTCTGCTAACACTGTTGCGTATAGTCTCGCCTGATGTGTTACCAACGTGTCATGCTTCCCGGCCACGACAGCAAATAGAATCCCGGAACCCAAACAAAAGCCTCAAACAATGACATGTTCAAACAGAATAAAACACATACCACAATACTCCACACTCCGAAACCCGATAAATTAGATTTGGAATGTCAGTCGCTACAATATGGATCTTGCCTTTCGTACTATAATGATATGATAATTTGGGGAACGTTATGGGGCATGTTGATCTACTTCGTATATGTACATGCTATCCTGTTAATTTTCCTAACACATTTTTCATTATCACTTAGCTTGAAAGAAAATACCGTGGACATTTCTTTGTCTATAATTTTCTTTATCATGTGTTCTTTACGTGGTTGCCTACATGCAAAACCCCCATGGATTGGCCATACTTAACTGGCTCCTCACATTTTTGTTGCTCGTTTTCTAGGAATCATGTTGCGGAAAACCTGATAAAGGCATACAATGAGATAAGTTCGTGTTACGATCATTAAGCATATATAGCGGGATGGGATTGGCTCCATTAGGCCAAGGTTTAGTTGTCTTGTCCACCAGAAAAAAATAAAACTAAAATCACCACCATCTTTTTTTTATAGAGGATGCTTGCCAGGGGTGCATACACAGCCGCTGTACTGATCATGCTAAGATCTATTGGACGATGGACGTCACTCCTACCATCTCATGGGTCATTGTTAGACTAATAGGAAGCAGTGTCTGAAGGCATTGAACACCCAAGTTTCCTACTGCCATCGGAATGGGTGAGAACAATTCCGATCACCTTTCCCGCGGTTTCTTTGGACAGGTCTGCATATAATTAGCCTAGATTCTTTAATTCCCATGGGCAACGAGACCAGGACTAGGTTAGAAGATAGATCTAATTTGACATATCACGTTGAGGCTGGCCGTATCAATCTATTTGAAGAAGCATTAGAAATTGCAACTGGCCGGGCATAAAGAAATAAGTTTCTAACTTGAAGTAGCACATTAATTGTGCTTAATCAGTCGGGAACTCTCGCTCGTCCCAAGTTGCAGGCTTGCTGGGTCAAACGGGACTCAAAAGTCCTAACGAAGAAAGAAGTGTCACTGTGTGGGCAAGTCGTAACGAAGAAAGACGTGAATGTGATGCGGTTTCAGCTTTAGACGTGCCTTCCAGTTTCAGTGTTGTGATGCTGTAATAATGCAGCATGTCGCAAGTGGGGTTGCTGACAGGATGCTCTTTCAAAGTTTGCACGCAAGTCTCTGGTGTGTCCCAAGCCTCAAATTCCGGACTCCTTTTTCTTAAAGGGACTTACAGAAAGCACCGCAGTCTGTTGGGCAGCAAGAACACGAGGAGTCCATGCCAGGACTCCATGTCATGACATATGAATGCGATCCTTCCCGCAGAGACCAACTCCTTTCCGAGGAGGGAGGACCCTCACCCTTCCAGGTGTGGACGTTGGGAACAGGAACTGCTTTGGCCGGAACTGACGCCGATGAAATCAGCAGAAACCCACGTAGATTTTGGTAGGTTGTGGGTTCCGGATGCGGAGGCCATGGGCCATGGCAACTTCCTTTTCTCTTGAAAGAGTTACATATCAAGCGCAGCCCTAGGTGTAAGTTTTAATTGGGGAACGCTACAGTCCCAGTATTTTTACAGCATTTTCTTTTTTTTCTCCCTCTTATTTCATCAATTAATCCTGAGATTGGATGACTAAAATAAATAACTTAATTTGATGTTTCTAATTTTTAAAAAGAAGTGCAAGATTGAAGTCGTTCTTTTCCTATTGTGTAATTTAATTTTGGCGCAAAAACAGTGCCCAGAACGTCGTGCATCATAGCGTTTCTTTTTAAGTTTAATACGGAAGACACAGAATCAAACTTTAAAGAGTTTATACAGTGGGGAAAACTTAGAATATGTATTTAATGTGAATAAAGTGTGCACAGTAGCCTATCCACGTATAGGGCGGCCACTAAGTCCTAAAGAAATATAATGGAATCCCAAAATTTGAAGACCGTGTCGTGTTCAACTTTGACCCAGACGCTTCAGCTTTCACCAAGGAATCAGGATCAAGATGATCGAAGCTCACCCACAATCTTTATATTTTTCCAGCACTCAGTTGGAATCAGATCTTCGACCTTAATACACGCATCTGATCTACTGTCAATCTGTGTCAAATATGAGAATTAAGGTTTCAATCGAAGCCTGTGAAAAATCAGATTCGGATCAGATAACCCTGGCATTTAGATTTGTATTCCCCACTTGATCCCACTTGCCCGTTGCTAAAGGGCAGTGTTGTGTCCACTTTGAGTGAGGATGGATGAAGGAAAGAACACACCTTTGTTGGCTATATATCACAGCTCTAATGCTCTAATATTCAGCCGAGAAGAATAAGCCAAAATCAAACAGCCAACGGAGGAGGGTTGGGTTCTTCTCCTGAACGAATTAAGTGTACAACACTAACTGCGACATGGGGACAACGGCAAAGTCCAAAGCAAAAGAAACCCTCACGTGTAGGGAAGGTCTCTGTCTTGTCTTCCTCCTGTGTCTTTATAACTAGTTTCTTCGTCGCCTTCGGAAACCAACCAAATCCCCTTCAAAAAGATCACCGTCGGTAATAATTAAGCCTCAAAATGAGAAGCTTTCGGAAGCTTTATCTAGGCCTGCTGTGTAAATCCAGGCTTTCTGGGTTCAACCGGGCAGCATGACTTGCTCCATGCAAAACGCGGACACGGAGATGTTCCGGCGATGGGAATCATGAATTAGATGAGTCCGTCTCCGTTGTATACTCGAATGCTATTTGTTGACGGTTCAGGAAGGTGGTTTGAGTGGAAACATGCATGGCATAAATCTCATGCAGCTCTCATCAAAGTATTTGACATAATATTATAGACGTATCGATCAGGTTCTATATTATGTACTTGGGTAAGAAGCACTCGTAGAGATGGAAACATCAAGGGCAAGAGAGGAGCTACTCCCGAAAGTCTCCGGGACTCTCTCTCTCTGATCAAAATTATGTCACATTAATACAAGTCGGATGCCACGAGCAATAAAAAAAGAGAGAGAAACATCTCCATTGCCCAAAAAATACGTTGACGAAATGAAAACTAAAATCAGTAAAGAAAATTAAAACGTATATGTTGATCGTCCATGGCTGCTAGAGATTCACATCGACAGCTCTTCTTAGAAGAGATGACCAAACCTATCTACCCTTGAAAAATCAACCCGCCCACCCCGCAACATACTAACAGGCAGGAATGGCGCTTTATGCAGCGGCACTCTTTGATCACGTAGCAACCACCGACCCGGAGAGGAAAATTCCCTCACAGCAACTTGTCGGTGTAGGACAAGATGAATCCATTGCCGGGCCTTCCATTTCCTCGTCAAACATGATCTCCTGAGAACGGCAGCTGGAACTACAGAATGCCTTTTCGCCTCTGCAGGGATTCACAGAAACAATAAGGCACAAGATGATTTCTCCTGCGACTGGCAATTTTTTGTGTCTTACCAAAACATCACTGTCAAGTAAACAACGCAGAATAGAATCTATTGTAGGCTTCAATGTAAAAAATCAGCAATATTATTACCCTTAAAAAAAACTTTATGCCCTCATTCTAAGGTCATCTATATCCACTAAGGATAGAAAAATTTTTGAGAGAATGTCCGACAAGATGAAGAAATCTTGTGAGAACAAGTATCCTATATTGAAAGATTCATTCTTGCAGTTTAAAGCCCACAGAATCATAGAAAAGAGGTTAGAGAATGAGAGAACGAGACAACTTTCACATGTAGACATGTTAGTGTAAGCTTCTCTGAGCATCAACCAGAAACAAGAGTGGATCAAATGTAATCTCAAGGTGGAAATCATGCCACCCCATGAAAAGATCA
>JACBKR010002529.1:0-34378 GCA_014218235.1 Colocasia esculenta | reverse complement strand
GCTTCAGCTCCGAACCTAACGCATCCTGAAGACCCTCCACAGCCTCGAAGTAAACCTCGGATCTCGATCCGAAATGATAGACTTCGGTACCCCATGCAATCTAATAATACTACTAACATACAGTCTAGCTAAACTCTCTACTGACTGCTTCTTCTTCATAGGCAAGAAATGCGCAGTCTTCGAGAATCGATCTACCACTACCCAAATCGAGTCATACCTCGTCTAGATCGAGGCAAACCCGTAACAAAATCCATAGTGACAGCTTCCCACTTCCAAACTGGGATCTCCATCTTCTGCATAAGACCAGATGGTCGCTGCCGCTCGGCCTTCACTTGCTGGCATACTAGACATCTAGACACAAACTCAGCTACATCCTTCTTCATGCCAGACCACCAAAACGATCTCTTTAAATCCTGGTACATCTTAGTGTTACCCGGATGAATAGAGAACCTAGATCTATGAGCTTCTGCTAAAACATGCTCACGAATATCTACAATGTCTGGAACACAGACACGATGATGGAATCTAATCACGCCATCCTCATCACGAGCAATACCCGCTTTGCCACTAACTCTTGGAGTCTAGGGTCGGCTTTCTGATGCTCGATCACCTCATCCAACACCGAGGACCTAATGGACAGTGAGCCACAAAGCTCGGCACAATGATGGCTCCAACTCGGTCATCGCACACGCTGCATCCTCCAACATCTTCCAGTCCTGCTGGAGAGACGACCTCTTTCTACTAAGGGCATCTGCTACGACATTCGCCTTTCCAGGATGATACTGGAGGTCGAAGTCATAGTCCTTCAGGAACTCAATCCATCTTCTCTGCCTAAGGTTTAATTCCTTTTGGGAGAAAAGATACTTTAGGCTTGTGATCAGTGAACACCTCAAATCTGACACCATAAAGATAGTGCCTCCAGATTTTCAGTGCATGAACCACTGCCGCAAGCTCAAGATCATGAGTCGGATAGTTTCGCTCATGCTCCTTCAATTGCCTCGAAGCATATGCTACCACCCTTCCTTGCTGCATCAACACACAGCCAAGGCCAATCCGAGATGCATCCGTGTAGATAGCAAAATCCTCTACACCGCTCGGTAGAACTAACACAGGAGCCGATGTGAGTTTAGTCTTCAATAATTGAAAACTACTCTCACACTCCTCGGACCAGACAAACTTCACTCCCTTCCTGGTCAGCTGAGTCAATGGAGCGGCGATGGATGAAAATCCCTCAAAAAACGCCGATAATAACCCGCCAAACAAGAAAACTCCGAATCTCCGAAGGAGTCTTGGGACTCTCCCAATCCATAACAGCTTGGACTTTCGCTGGATCCACTGCTACACCAGCACCGGAGATAACATGCCCAAGAAATGAACCTCGCGCATCCAAAAATCGCACTTGCTGAATTTTGCATACAGCTTGTGCTCACGGAGAACCTCTAACACTATCTTCAAATGCTGACGATGTGTGGCCTCATCCGGAGAGTAGACCAGCACGTCATCAATGAAGACTACAACAAAACTATCTAGATATGGTCTAAACACCCTGTTCATGAGATCCATGAACGCTGCAGGGGCGTTGGTTAGACCAAACGGAAGGACCAAAAACTCATAATGTCCATAACGGGTTCTAAATGCCGTCTTGGACACATCACTCCTAATCCTCAACTGATGATAGCCAGAACGCAAATCAATCTTAGAAAAGACCGATGCATTCTGCAGCTGGTCAAACAAATCATCAATCCGAGGTAAGGGATACCTGTTCTTCACCGTCACTTGGTTTAGCTTTCTATAATCAATGCATAACCGAAGTGACCCATCCTTCTTCTTCACGAATAAGACAGGTGCGCCCCAAGGGGAAACGCTAGGGCGAATAAATCCCTTATCTAACAAATCCTGCAACTGCCTCCTTAACTCAGCTAATTCCGCAGGTGCCATCCGATAAGGTGCCTTCGAGATAGGAGAGATGCCTGGAAGCAACTCTAGAGTGAACTCTATCTCTCTAGCCGGTGGCAATCCAGATAAATCATCAGGAAAGACATCTGGAAAATCCGCACTACATCTATCTCTGCAAGAGTAAGTGACTCATCAGCCTTGGGTATTAAAACCACGCTGGCAAGAAAAGCGTCACAACCCTTGTTCACCATTCTCATTGCCCTCATGGCCGAGATGACAAACTTTCCTGCTAAGTTCCTCGGCAAAGGATGAAAAATTCATCCTCACCAGGAATGCGGAAAACAATCTTCTTCCCACGACAATCTACCAATGCATAGTGCTCCTCTAGCCAATCCAGACCAAGAATAGCATCATAGTCCTTCATCTTAAGCAAGAAGAAACACCCTTCTAGGACTCTATCCTCAATGCACACCGGTAAGACGGAATACACTTCCTAGTCGATACCGTACCCGCAGGTGTATGCACAGACAAAGGGACTTCTAAATCCTCAGACTCTAATCCTGACTCTAAAGCTAACTGCCTAGCAAAACGCTCAGAAATGAACGAGTGAGTAGCACCGTATCGAACAAAACCCGAGCATGCACACCTAAGAACAAAACCGTACCTTCGGTGACATGATCCGCTGCTCGCTCGGCGTCCTCACGAGCTAACACAAACACTCGAGCTGGCGCTGCTGCTGCTGCTACTGGGGCTGGTCCACGCTGGGCTCCCTGCTGAAGCCTCGGACAATCCTTATCTTATGGTCACTGCTCCCGCATTTCAAGCACTTCCCTGCTACCAGCCAACACTCCGTACCGCCATGTGCCCTCCCGCAATGAGGACACTCCTTCTTACTACTAGGGGAACGTTGAGAAGATACCTGACCACTGCCCGATGCCACAGGACGCTGCGGTGACTGGAAGTCGCCTTCTTCCTCTCCTGCCTCTGGAAAGGAGCTGCTGACCTCTTTTGAGAAGCCTTCTCTCCTCCAGATACTGCTCCATCTCTCCCTCCTGCCGACACGCCGCGCTGAGCGCCTGCTCGAGAGTACGATGGTCGAAAGCCACCAACCTCGTCCTCAGCGATGGTTTCAGACCCATCACAAATTTCTTTGCCTTCCTGCGCTCGTCAGCTACAATATGAGGGGCGTACTTTGATAGTTCGGCAAACCTGGCCTCGTACTTCAGCACAGTCATGGAGCCTTGAGTTAATGAGAGGAACTCCTGCTCCATCTTGTCCTGAATGTGCTCCGGAACAAACTTGGCTCGGAAAAGCCTCACGAACTCATCCCAACCAACCTCCACAGCACCATCCTCGAACCGAGTACGTAACAACGAGGACCACCACACGTCGGCTCGCTCCTGCCAAAACCATCCATGAGAACTAACAACATAATCTATACTTAAAGTAATAACCACTAGATTAAATTACACATACCTGTAGCATATAGGTGGCTAAAGTGACTTTTCATCCTCAGCGCACCTAATGGCCCGGAAGATCTTCTCAATCCCTCATCCAGCTCTCAGCTAATAATGGATCGCTCTCCCCCTTAAAAGAGGGTGGCGACATCCTCTTGAACCTTTCCATGATGGAGGGTCCACCATGATCAGCCTGGGGAGCTGGTACCTGAGCCTGCTACAACAACAACATAATTAACACATATACATAACAATCATGCATTTAATAATACAGACTACTTTATCTTATTATTCTAACCTGAGCCTGGAGTGCAGCCTGAGTGGGCCTGCGTTTGCATGGCCTGCACCAAACCCTGCATGAACACTCCATAGTCTACTGGTGGCGGTGGGGAAGTACAGGACCCTGGGGGTGCAGGGCCTGCTGCTCACCCTGATCCTCACGCCGAGGCTCATCTCTCCTCTGCTCGCCATCACAAGCAGGAACACCACGCCTACCACGCGAAGCCATATCCTGCAAAACGGATTAATCACCATTTAAAACTAAACTATCTAATTTCTAACTAATTACTTATCTATGTGGACAGTCTACACAGACTTAGTATACAATGAAGATGATGGTATATGCATATTTATGTACAATTTCAGCCTAACTCTCTGATACCAATCTCTGTAACGACCCTCTTTATATGATACGGTTCCACCAACCCACATCGATATAGAAAGCATCGCCACAATGGGACATTTACCCAGCACTAGTACGATAGGCGAACATACACAAATATATATATATATATAATATATATATATATCACATGACAGCAGAATTTAAAGAACTGAAAAAATCTTATTCCATCATCCACATTCTATTCACAATCCGTATAGAAGAAAAGAGAACTAACTTTTCATAACTGAAATAAAATAAATACATTGTCCACCTGAGACTACGCAGAGTCTTTATTACATACTATGAAGTAAGGAAAAGTACAATGTTAAATCCACAACAAGCTCTCCTACTCTCGCTCCGAGTCGCTCCTAACGATCTCCTTGGAAGAAGTAGAAACGTCTGCACCTGTACGCCGAAGCAAGAATGAGTTCAAAAAAACTCAACAAGTAACACCAAGCACACTAAACATACATGCATCAAGCAATCTCCATCTCCTTATGCTACACCATTAACACATAATGCATGGAATGGACAGTTTATTCAAATAGAGACCTATGCATAACTACACATATTACACATGAATTCCGTTTTATACAAGATAACCTAATCCTATCACGTGCTTTCTACACGCTTTCAATATGCTAAACTGATTTCATTCAACCATTCATAAGCTAAATATTGATCATTTTACACATAAATTTACACATATCATAACGACAATTTAACATGAATTCTAAAATAAATTCTCATCTAGTTAACACATTTACATTAGTGAAAAGCTCGTTGTTTTACTACTATTATGTCATATTCACAAGAAATTTATCTTTTTTGCATGTTTTCATAAGAATTTCATGAACACATATTCACTTACACAGGTTCACAATTTACACATTTCTTTTCACTTAAGCACATTTTCACTTTTCTTAATGTCGTGACACATAGCCCAAACCACTTTAAAAGGACACATACTAATCACATCACATATGTATCACCTAGGCATTCCAGTGATAATCTTAGTTACTGCGCAGAACCGGGAGAAGCACTCTCCACCCTAACCAGCGATACTTGTTCGCCTCCAGGATTTAATCCCAATGCCCATGAGACATCACACACATTGAACTTCCCGTGGGGACTTTACCACAGTACAGCCACAGCCCTCTAAGGTAGCAGTGTCACCCATTGGCACATTTATACATTTTCTCAAGTTTCAACACACTTAAATACACAATTCTTACACATCTCATGTTCGCACATTACATTCTTCAGTATTACCTAGCATGGTACTACTGTCTTCAGTATTAATCAAGTTTTACAACAATTCTAATCATGTTGAAATTTACAGAATTAAACACTAATCATATTAACATGCATTATTGTTAATATCTAACATAAAACAATTATATATAGCTATTGTCATCAGTTCAATACAAAAATTTAACCAAAATTCATCACAGTTTAACCATCATGCATACCAAGATTTACATTTTTATGAATCACGCATAATTCTGAAAATTCTAACAATGATGTTATCAAATGTAAAAATAGTCAAACTGACATGAATTTTCATTGTTCGGACCCACACTTAATATATACATGAATACTGATAGTATTAATTTATGTCAATTTATAGGAATTTAAAAAATTTCGCACGAATTATTAACTTTTCTACATTGAGTAGACATATTCACTATTTTTCGGTTCAGAAAATTTAATAAACTATACAGATATTATAAATTTCTCAAATTTTTATATCATGCATTAAACCTCATAAACAGTGTACAGAAATTTCATGACAGTTAAATTCTATACATATTTCACAAACAATATTTTTTCAAGATTAAAATTATGTCGGTCAAACATTCAAAGAATTCTAATAATTAAGGCAAATTACATAAATCACAATAACTCACAGTACACCCAAACATGTGTATTTACATATTATATGAAATTTCCTGTATATCTCATGCGGAAAATCTCGAAAATTAGCTTATAGAAGGGCAGACCTGCACACTATTGCAGTCTGAAGAACTTGACGGCATGGGTAGCCGTCTATAGGTTAACGGCAATATATGATGCCGCCAACCATGATATTAGCGGCAAGGGATCCTGCCGTTAATATCATGTCTGCATAAACACAGACTGAACGCTAACAAATCACTTGAATGGGGGGTTCCAGGACACGAGAAAAATCCGTAAAATTCTGGGACATACTAGACACTGTAGGGTTGATGTGAGTGGGGTACTTGCCTCTTGTAAAATCCACAAGTGACGATTCAAGCCGGAGAAGCCCTCCTCGGCCTGTGCCAAAGAGCTTCAAATCCCTCCTTATTCGGCTTCTCTGTTGATCTTCAATGCACACCAGCGAGGGAAGTCGCTCCCGGATGTTCAGAGTTGTCACCAGTCGATGTAGATCACCGGATGAAGCCTCCCGAAGTCGGATCTCTCAGATTCAAGTTGGGGTTTTCGCATAGAAGAGCTAGGTTTTGACCCAAGAGTCAAAAGGATGGATCTGGCCGAAAACTGGGTAATATAAAGGGTGGTTGAGGGCCAGACATGTTAAAGGGGTAAGTCTTAGAGCGTTGGGGACGGTTTCTAAAACAAATAGCGAATTTCCGGTGGCGTTTTCGGATCTGGAAATGTAACTGGTCTGGGATATTGGCGTCCATATCTATGGTTGCCTATCCAAAGTGGGCGTCCATCGATAATGCCGCGTAATCCTAGTCAACGTCAGCCGATGTTGACACCGACTGGCCGACAAAATTTCACTAAAATATGCAGAATTTATAACACCACACACCTAAACATATATATTATATATATATATATATATGTATATACTTGTATACAATATGCATATTACAATAACACTAATTCATACAATTCGTATAAATAAATACTATGCACAATAATCTATACATCAATAGTATACACTTATATGCATATATATTTTTAAGCAAGCAAAATGAAAATCAAGGGCCTTACAGTTTTAGGCTATGTGCTAATGCAGCAGGAAAGGGTAGTGGCTTATGCTTCTCGTCAGTGAAGGAGCATGAGAAGAACCTATCCGACTCATGACTTGGAGCTCGCAGCAATGGTTCATGCACTAAAGATCTGGAGGCACTATCGTTATGGTGTCCAGATTAGGGTGTTTACCGACCACAAGAGCTTGAAGTATCTTTTCTCCAAAAGGAATTAAACCTGAGGCAGAGAAGATGGATTGAGTTCTTGAATGACTATGACTTCGACCTTCAGTATCACCTGGAAAGGCGAATGTCATAGCAGATGCTCTGAGTAGAAAGAGGCCATCTCTCCAGCAAGACTGGAAGATGTTGGAGGATGCGGCTTGCGCGTTAATGAGTTAGGGCCATCGCTATGCCAGGCTTTTGTAGCTCAGTATCTCTAGGTCCTCAATTTTGGATGAGGTGATCGATCAACAGAAGGCTGACCTAGACTCCTAGAGTTAGTGGGCAAGGCAGGCCTTGCTCGTGATGAGGACGGTGTGTGTGATTAGATTCAGCACTGTGTTTGTGTCCTGATTTGGTAGATGTCCGTGAGCATGTGTTAGCAGAGGCTCATAGATCGCGATTCTCTATTCATCCAGGTAACACTAAGATGTACCAGGATTTGAAGAGATCCTTTTGGTGGTCTGGCATGAAGAGGGATGTAGGGATTATGTATCCCGGTGTTTAGTATGCCAACAAGTGAAGGCCGAGCGACAGCGACCATCGGCCTTATGCAAGGATGGACATCCCAGTGTGGAGTGGGAAGCTGTAACTATGGACTTTGTTTCGGATTTGCCTCGATCTAGAAGGGGCAAGGCAATGACTCGATTTGGGTAGTTATAGATAGATTCTCGAAGAAGACTGCTATTCTTGCCTATGAAGAAGAAGTAGTCAGTAGAGAGTTTAGCTAGATTGTATGTTAGTGGTATCATTAGATTGCATGGTGTGCCGAAGTCGATCATTTCGGATCGAGATCCGAGATTCACTTCGAGGCTGTGGAAGGGTCTTCAGGATGCTTTAGGTTCGGAGCTAAAGCTCAGTTCGGCGTTTCATCCCCAGACTGATGGACAGTCCGAGAGGACTATCCAGACGCTCGAGGATATGTTGAGAGCGTGTGTTCTGCATTGGAAGGATGATTGGGAGCGTCATTTACCTCTTGTGGAGTTTGCATACAACAACAACTTTCATGCGAGTATTGGTATGGCTCCATTCGAGGCGTTGTATGGTAGGCCCTGCAGATCTCCTTTGTGTTGGGAGGAGACTGGTGATAGGCAGTTGATCGGACCGAAGTTAGTTCAGGAAACTTCGGATAAGATCCAGCTGATCAGAAAGAAGCTTGTTGTGGCACAGGATAGACAGAAGAGTTATGCCGACAACAGGAGAAATGATTTAGAGTTCGAGGTGGGTGATCATGTCTTCTTGAAGATATCGCCTACTCGAGGTGTTGTCAGATTTGGCAGGCATAGTAAGTTGAGCCCTAGGTTCATTGGCCCATATGAGATTCTTAGACGTTTGGGCAGCGTGGCATATGAGCTAGCCTTACCCCCAGCGTTGGCTAGTGTTCATCCCGTTTTCCACGTTTCGATGCTCAGGAAGTATGTCTGAGATCCGTCTCATTGGATTAGTCATAAGCCAGTGGAGATTCAGCCAGATCTGTCGTATGTCGACCAACCAGTAGCTGTTCTTGACCGAAAAGTTCAGCACCTCCGGAACAAGAGTATTGCGTCGGTGAAAGTTTTCTGGCGGAACTTCTCACGAGAGGAGGCTACTTGGGAGCTTGAGGATGCGATGAAGAAGAAGTATCCCCTTTTGTTTGAGTAGCGTCGTTCTAACTTCGAGGACGAAGTTTCTTTTAGGGGGAGAGGGTGTAAGGCCCTCGAATTTTGTTGCATTATGGTATTACATGTAAATAATTCATGTTGTGTATGTACGTATGTAAATATTTACGTAAGTACTAGTTAGTATACTATTGCATGCATGTGTATAAATTAGATGTAAATAATGTACGAAGGATATGATGGTAGTGTGTACGTAATAGTATACATATGACATATATAGGTATAAGATGTGCATAGTTTCTGCATGTTTTAGAGTTCTGGCCGAAGGCCAGATTGGCGTCAATATCAACAGACGTCGATGTGGTGTCGGCGTCAACCATATAGACGCCAACACTAACCCCAGGTCCAGCGATGTGGACGCCAACTTCTCTGACCTGCATGCATTACAAAGCCCAGAATTCTGGGAGCAAGCTAGCTCACCCATTGGGGAGCTGTCTCCAACGGTATGAAAGCCTTCTTGTCTGACCTGCATGAGAGGAGAGCTCCTCTCCTCTATATACAAACCCCTTTTTCAACCCTCAGCCCTCTCTGGCTCTCCTTGCAAGAGGAGAGGAAGGAGAAGAAGACAAACCCTAGTTCTGAGAGAAGAACCTGACTTGCAAGCCTAGATCTAGGGTTAGAGCTTCATCCAGCCATCTACAACGACTGGGAGATAGCTGGAGCATCAGGGAAGGCTTCCCCGATCTCGCTCTGGTGTCTACATCAATCAAGAACCCGGAGGACGGTGTCGTTGGAGGCTTCTTGGGACTGCCCAAGGAGAGCTTCACCGCCATTTTAGATCCCCTTGTAGTATTTTTCAGAGGCAAGTAACACTTACACTCCGTACATGTAGATGTCAAATAGGGTTTTATAATTTTTATGTATTTTTCCTCGCGTCCTAGATCCCCCTTTCACCTTTGCATTTGGAGTTCGGTCTGTGTTTCTGCACAGACAGGAACTTGGCATCAATGCCCTGACACCGAGATCCCTGGTATGCGTCCAGCAATCTGGCCGTCCACTCCTGGAACGGCCAGAGACCGCCGTTAAGTTCTCCAGGACAGAACAGTGAGCTGTTCTTCCTGGCATATTTGATTAGTTTCGACGTGTTTTGCGATGAGGATATAATGTATCTCTTATATGCTATGTATACTAGTTAATGTGATGAATGGGAGAATGAATGAACATTTATTTTGTGGGTGGTTGAGTTTATTCGTCTATCTAATGTGTATGCGAAAAGAATGGCAATGTATATTCACCGTGATCCTAATGATCCGTGGCAAAGTTATGTTGCCCAAATTTGTTAGACCATGTATGTATGATCCTGTCTATGCTCTGAGCTTCTGACATTTTTCCCCATGCTTGTATGGTTATTGGAATTTCTGTTTTGGGAAATAGAAATCATGCGTAGGTCATGTTAATTTTCCAGTAAATTGCGTGTTGCTCGATAAATTTGGGAATAAATTCTGTGACCCTGTGCATGCTAGGGTGCAAACAATGAGCTGTTAGATTTGTGATTATGTTCAACTCCATGTTAATTTGCATTATGAATAATAATGTGAAATTGATGTTAAATTTTCTGTAACTTCATTTTGAGTTAGAAAAATCTGAAAGTTTTCATGTGGAATCATAAACCTGAGATCAGCATGTGGTTAAATTTTCAAGTTGTTTGGACAACTATATAGTGAATATGAATTTTTCCATGCGAGAAATGTGAAAAGAAAAATGCATGCTAATGTGGGAATAATGTGACATGTGTGTGTGATCTGAGTGTGCAAATTCTGAACATGTAATCCCTGTTAACTGTAGAATCATGTTAGGAAAACAGAGCCTTGTGTGAGTGAGAGAATGAATGAGAGGCAAGTGACATGTGTAAAGATATGTGTTAAACAGTAAATGTGTAAATTGTGCCAAGTGTGACACTGCTTCCATAGAGGGCAGTGGAACCGTATCAGGGAAAGGTCCCCTTGGGAAGGTTCATTGTGTTGTGATCCTAAGGGCATTAGGATGAAATCCTAGAGGTGGACAAGAACACTGGTTAGGGTGGACACTTGTTCTCCCAGTCTGCGCAGTCCAAGAGTCGTCACTGCATTGCCTAGGTGACGTCTATGTGTATGTGATGTGATGTGTCCTTCTTATGGTGGTTTGGACTATGTGTCACAGCACTAAAGTGAAAATTTGAATGTGATTGTGATCATGTGCAAATTGTGTAGTGTGAACAATGTGTAAATGTGCAATGTGTAAGTGTGAAATATGTGAATTAGAAATTGTGTAAAAATGTGAAACCAAAATGTGAGGATGTGAATTGAAAACCATGATATGATGATCTGAAATCATGTTAGAACAGCAACATAAATGTGGTTATGATTTTGTGCTACATGTGTACAATGCGTAGAACCCATGCTAGGGACATCCTTACTTATGTGTAAACCATTCCATGTGTGTATGCTCCCACGTTGTGGTTTGAATGAGAACATAGCTTTCATGTGTTAGATTGTAAAGTGTTAAACCACATCAAACAGCAAGCTTAAAGCATGTGAAATGGTTATGTGCATGTATACGAATGAGTAATAACCATGTTAGCAATGTGTTCTTTCATGTATGTAAGCTAGTCATGCTAGATTGCTCTCATGTTTGACTTTAAATTGGAAGTAGAACTTTCACGTGTAGGAATGATTAGAGAGCATGTGATAGGAGATTTTTAATTTAGGAAATCTGAAAGCATGAATCATGTGTATTATTAATAGAACCACCATGATAGGTTGTGAATTTCAATGACAAGCATGCCACATGATTGTGTCTTGTAAATATGTATGTAAAACTTGCTATGACATGTACATGTGTGGTATGTGTAGAGTTATTTGCTGAGTCTTTTAGACTCATTACTTGCTTCGGCGTACAGGCATAGTTGGTGACGACACACTTGCGGAGGAGGCAGTGGAGACCAACTCCGAGCGTGGAGATTAGATCGTTGGTGTACTGCGATATTTTGATCTCATAGTATGTAATTACAACATTGAACTATCATTATTATGGAAAGGAAATGTTTAAGTGTGGACAATTATGTATTTTATTTTCAGCAATTTAATTATGTGGACTTTTAGTTCTTTAAAATGTTATCGAATCATGTATGTTAATGTGGATGATGAATGAAATGAAGACAGTGGTTCTTTTACTTCCGCTACTTTGTTCTTATATTCACGTGTATCTCAGTTGAATGCTATTGTTGGGTAAATGTCCCACTGTGATGACGCTCGCTATACCGACGTGGTTGGTATAATCGTACCGGTATAATGAGGGTCGTTACAAGCCCGGTGAGCCGCAACGTGTGTACGGTCACGGGGTCTTACGGAGGTCCTCGGAAGGTGGGCCTGAGTCAGCCTACGAGTGCTCGTAGGTGAGAGGACTCACTCATCCAAGGGGGAACCTGACCAATAGGATGAATAGCGTATGCAAGGGGCCTAAATGCCCGAAATGTATTCAAGAGTGAAGATGAGGAGCAGACAGGGTGACCAAAATAGCTCTCTGGCCAAGTCGCGGCGGCCGTGTACGCCGCGACCTTATCGCGACAGAGCGGACTGCCGCGAAAGAACAGATGCCTGAGAACACAGTAAGTCACACACACACAGACTCAAACAGACTACCTGAACAAATGATAAGTGTACACAATCGCCAAAATAGTACAAATGGATTATGGAGCACTCAGAAGAAACCGATCAGGAATGAAAACAGTAACACACAAAGCGTACCTGTAGACGCGATGCTTAACTCTGACGCGACCCAGTCGCATCCTCGCTCACTACTGCGACTAGATCCGAAAACTTACAATGGAAAGAAAACAAAAATTCCAAACCCTAACAGGATTCTAAGAGACAGAAACACGGTGAGCATGTCAGAGAGACATGATACAGACATGAATGCACTCACAGGATCAGGAGATATCAAATAAGCAAGAGAGGAGACGCATACCTGTGATCACGTCCGTTATAGGCGACGCGATATGATCGCGTCACCGCGATGCGCCGCGACACAAAACGCGCGCCAAAAACGCATGAAACAGGGAATAACAGACTAATAGGGCACCAAAAGAGGAAGTAAAGGGGAAAACATGGCAAGCAAGCAAACTAGATCTACGAGGGTGGCACTGAAGGTCCCACCGTGATCGCCAACAGGTGTAATCACAGGGATTGTACTTCCCTCGATACACAAACATGTACTAAAACTAGTAGTGTGGAAATATGGATTGCGATCGCCACCTATAAAGTTGCCTAAACAGAAAACGATGATGGCTAACTAATCAAGGAAAAGGAAAGAGAGAACTGAGGAGTACCTGATGTCGCGGCCGGATGAACGTCGCGACGGCATTGCAGTCGCGTCAGTCTCAGCGGACGCGTTTCTTATCGCGTCACTCTCCTCCGTCGCATTCCCTATCTTGGGGGAGATGGTGGATGGGACCTTCTTCCTCCTCTTCAGCCGGCCAAAGAGGAAGAACTTCCTGTGGATCTCACTTGGATGCCTGCCAAAAAAAGAAGAAACAGAAAAATAGCCCTATTAGAACATGTAAGCATAGTATCTATTCTAAAACTGAAAAAAAATGGGGGATCATGGTGGGAAACACACCTGGGTGTTTTTAAACCCTGTGGGTGTGTAGAAAATGTGGGAAAGTAGTGAGTGTGCTCTATCTAAGAATAACATAAAAATGCATGTAGAAATGAAGGAGAAAGAGGGGGAAGAAGGTGAGCCCCATTAGGGCGACTCCCTGGCGTGGATGAAGTCCCAGATGGTGTGCAATAGCTTCAGGAGGATGCTAGAGTCGCCCTCTTCACGTCCCATGCTACATTGATGATGAGAGATGAGGAAGCTTTGTGGAGTGGAATGTGAAGAAATATGGTAGAAATGGACGGCTGCAAGGCTAAGTGTTGGTGAG
This sequence comes from Colocasia esculenta, assembly GCA_014218235.1. Classification (NCBI taxonomy): domain Eukaryota; kingdom Viridiplantae; phylum Streptophyta; class Magnoliopsida; order Alismatales; family Araceae; genus Colocasia; species Colocasia esculenta. The sequence goes on along the minus strand of JACBKR010002529.1, from coordinate 20,618 downwards.
AGGAGATTTCGACATCCCTTCGGGGTCAAAAATGAGGCTCCCCCGTCCTGAAGAGGGGCTTTGTTTATATAGAGCTCATGAGTGAGAAAATATGAGATTATCTCCTAAAAATAATCAAAAATCGAAAATGGGAGATAAATGCCAATAAAAACTGCATGGAGAGTCCTTAGGATCCTTAAGGAGAGTCCCTAGGGCCGAAATCTCGTCCCAAGGGGTTGAGATAATCCCTAGGGATTAAGTTAAATCCATGGGAGGATAATTAGAAGGTAGTTATGGAGGCCAGAGGGCTCGGTTACTGTCGCGGCGTATCGTAGGGCCGCGACTAGAAACGCGACGGGGCGGGGCGACGCGACAGAATTGCCCACGTGCATGGATAATGCATGGGCTGTCGTGGTAGCGTACACCGTCGCGACTAGAGACGCGGCGCCACGATGCGTCGCGACTATAAAACTGAATAATTATGAATTATCAGTCAATCATATGAAAAGATAAGAGTATTATGCTCCAAGGACTCTCTCAAACTGATAATGGGCGGGATTTCAAGGCAATTTAATGGTTTAATGGGCTCAAAACAAGGCTAATGACGGGCTCAAGGTGAGTGACCAATTAGGGGCCCACTAAGATAACAAGAAATGTGGTCCAACCCATTAGCCAGAACCGGGTGTCTACAGTTAACACCTCATAGGCGGCCAGGTATGTGGATGTCTAACTCCCAGTTTTGTTGCGGTTTCAGATCCGGAAACGCCCGTGATTTCTTCGGCACTTGTTTAGGAAACCTCCACCCAACAGTAGGATACCCAATCCATTGCATACCCCGACCCCTTTGGCTTATAAAAACACCATTTGCGGTCGGATTGAGTCTTTTTGACTCTTTGAGAAAACCCTAGATTGGCTGTGCGAAACCTAACTTTTACAAGCTTTGATCTGTGATTGTGGGCATCTTCCGGTGAACCTCTTCGACTGGAAGGAGCTCTGAGTATAGAGGAAGGCTTCCCCAACTCTAGTGTGCAGTCTAAATCAACACAGAGCCGGATCGAGGGGAGATTGGAGGGCTTCTTGGCATTGATCAAGGAGAGCATCATCGGCAAATAATTCCACCTAACGATTTTTACAAAGGCAAGTAACCTGTGTATATCATCCATACTCATGTCTAGTAGGTCCCAAGTATTTTACAGATTTTTCCTCGTGTCCTGGAACCCCCATTCACCATGTTTTATGCGTTCAGTCTGCACTTTTACAGATAGGAACTTAACGGCCACATCTTGTGCCGTTAAGATCCAGAGTCAGCGGCAGCAGATTGCGTCGTTAACCATGTTGGCAGCAGCATCTGTGCCGCCAAGTTCACCAGGTTGGACATAATACATGTTTTGATTCTTATGATCAAAATTTTGGATTTCTGGACATGAGTATATACTGTGAAAATTTTGTATGGTCATGTGCATCCAGTGGAACATGTCATGCAATTAGGTCAAATTTTCGTGCCTTGTACTGTTTATTAGAATTTCTAAAATGAGATATTATGTATGATTTGGCCTTGTTAATTCCTGTTTAATTAAATGCATGTTGAATTAGGGTTTCAAAATTTTACTGTGATATATAGTGACTGTATCCATGTGTTAGTACTGCTGGTGTAGCTGTAATAGTATGAAACCTGTTTAAGTGAATTTGATGATAAATATGCTGAAAACTTGCTTTAATTATTATAATTAGTGTACAGATCTGGAAAATATGGAAAATTGAGCATGTGTTGTATCTACTATTTGGAACTTATTATAAAAATTTCATAGTAGTTGGATATCAGTAGGTTCTATTTCTGATTTAATATAGAAAATGACCATGTTGAGTGTGTTTGATGTGATTATTTATAATTCAGTAATTGCAGCATGATTAGACTCTTGCTAGGATCATTTATCAATTAGAACAGTAAGGTTGTTGAATCGGTAATGAGAACCTATGTCTGTATTAAAATGCATGAGCATGAAATGATTAGAACATGTGAGTAATGTAAATAAGTATAATGAAGTGTTAATGTGTATTGTGCCGTTAGTGACATTGCTACCATAGAGGGCTGTGGAACTGTACCGTAGTAAAGTCCCTATGGGAAGGTTCAATGTGTGTGAATCCTATGGGCAATTAGGATGAAATCCTGGAGGTGGACAAGTACCACTGGTTAGGGTAGAGAGTGCTTCTCCCAGTTCTGCGCAGTTAACCATGGTCTATCACTGTGTTGCCTAGGTGATGGATATGTGAATGTGTATATGTATTCTTCTAGTGGTGGTTTGGACTATGTGTCACGGCAATCAAGTGAAAATGTGAATATGTGCATATGACATCATGTGAATTGTGTAAATGTGAAAGTGAAAAATGTGATTGGTAATATGAGAAAATGTGACACCATGTGAATTTGTGATTTTTTATTTTAAAACAGCAAGTGAATTGTGTAATTAAATGTGAAAATTGCATGTGAAATATGAATAGAGATCATGCTAGGTTGCTATTTACTTTATGTTTAGTTCCATGTTCTAGATTGGTGAAATTGTACCATAATGTGGATAACGTTTGAATTGTCAAATCATGTTACATGTATGTGTAGAAAGCATGTGTAGGATTATTATATTAAATTGGTTAATGTTTTAAGCATGTATCATGTATTCTATTGCTATAGGTTTTCCATGCGTAGTAGTTGGATTGAATGAAGCCTAATGTATTAATTCTTATTTTGAAAAGTCTGCATGTGCATATGATATGTGTAAGGATGCTATGCATAGATTGCTTGCTGGGTCTATTTAGACTCATTCTTGCTTCGGCGTACAGGTGTAGCAAGTGACTCCACTTCCTTGGAGAAGATTGTTAGGAGCGACTCCAAGCGAGAGGAGTAGCTAGTTGTGGAGATCTCTACGTTGTGTCTTTCATTTCATAGTATGTAATTTGAAATTATGTAATTGAGGATGGACAATGTAATTCATTTGGAAGTTGTATTATTATGGACTTTAGTGTTTTCTTTCTTTTAAGGTAATATAGACTGTGGATATTAATGATGATGATGGAATGGAATAAAATTGTTACTTCTTTCTACTGTACTCTTTTCTATTCGTGTACATCTCATCCTAGTGTTTAGTGTTGGGTCAATGTCCCACTGTGACGACGTTCGTTTATAGACGTGGATTGGTATAATCATACCGATATAAGGAGGGTCATTACACCCTTGCAAAGCAGACATCAAGATGAGGCAGTTGTAGTGTAGAGGTCCTCGTCGTTCAGGTCTGTTAACCTAATAATGAGATTGTACGACTCTGCCTTCTGCGAATAGGCCAAATCCTTGCAAGGGATACCATTACTCGAATTCGTGAGGACATAAAGAAACATTTAAACATACATAAGATTGCACACCTTTATACAGTCTCACGCATATTTAAATGAAGTTTATATAGCCACATCTCAAGTGAATCAATAGAAAGTGAAAGTACAACATCTTGGGGCATACCCCGAGGTGAAAAGAAGAAAGAAAATTACACTGCTGATAGAGTGGGCCCGCCTCCACTACAGTGTAACTTAGAAGTAGACCAGGGACAAGAACTCTCCTACTCTCCTTCACCTAAAAGTGGGAAGTTGGAGTGTAAGCCTCACAAGTCACTGGCTCAGTAGGGAAACTTCCCAAAAATTGGTGCAACGCAAACCACACGAGTAGTAGGAGTGAAGAACTAGTAGATATAACATTAAGAGAATTAAATATATAAAGAATACTGAACATAAATATATAGGTAAAGAAACTACCAGTACTGGAAATAATAAATAAACGGAAAACCACGCACAATGAATGAATGAGCTAAAGAGGAATAATGCCACACTCAGGTCACGAAGCATAGTTCGCGACACTAGCTACTGACCCGGACAAGCCACACCGGTCTACCTCTCAGTCTCGCAACCACAGACGTAAGGTCTAATAGTGGCTCCACCTTTACAAGTACAAAGAATTATGGAGTCCAACCAACACCACTTGCAGTTACTAAGCTACAGACCCACACCTGACACACGTCTAGGGATTTCGGGATCCCTAGAGTGAGGGTCCCTAGAGTGATGACCAGTACGTCTACTGATGTCTATTACTATTGGATCAAGATGGAGCTTTAGATGTCCTAGAGGGGGGGTGAATAGGACTTCTTTGTACTTTAAAAATTTATCTGAAAATAGGTAACACTAAATAGAATCGTTAGTACTTAGTGTAGTGTGTGAAACAAGTGTTAAACTTGGTGGAAACAATCACACATGTGCACGAAGGATTTTATCCTGGTTTGGCCCTTCCCACATGGAAGTCCTACGTCCAGTCCCCAAGAACCTATTGGGATTTCACTAACTGCCAAGAACACTTGGCCTTCTCTTAACCTGAGAGGTATTACAACCCACTTGTTCCCAAGCAAGTCTTCCCTTTACCAAGGGATAATTCAAATACCTACAATAGCAGGTCTTCCCTCCACAAGAGGGGCACTATAGGGAAGAAACCCCTGCTGGTTAAAAACACTGAAAAGAGTACAGTGTGTCTGCTCAAGAATTGAGCAAACACAGAAATAAAAAAGAGAAACAAAATGAAGGAGATTGCTCTAACTCTTTCTGACTCAAGGGGGTGGACTGAGAAGATCTAGAATACAATAGCCACCAAAAGAGAAAAGACTTCAGAATGTAGAGAGCTTGAATGTCGAAGTTGAAACAGTAAGCTCTCTTCAGATCTTGTGAGTTTCTCTCTCTCTTTTCTGTAGAAGGTGTGGTTGTGTATGCTTGTTGTGTGGTTCTTTTCTCTTGCGATTTTTGAATGGATCTCACTATATGATCTAGTTCAAATTTAGCTCATATATAAGCATTTGATACTTGAGCTTCCCGTTTGAATTTGACTGTTTGAAAATAGTCGTGATCTTTGGATGTTGAGACCTTGAGGCTTCTGTTATGACCATTAGTCCTTCAGCTCTTGGAGTCTCAATGGCTTCAGGCTATGCATATAGCTTCATGCCTCTATGAGACAACTTCATTAGATGACTGTAAGCTTCATACCCATGACTGACAGCAAGCAATCTCCAGTAGGTAGCTAAGTGTCTGCAAGGTAAAGAAGCGGAAGTACCTCTGTCCTTTTGGAGGTAGTGAGATAGAAATATATGTAAAGTATAAAGGACTTCAGATGGACAGATGTTTAGAGCTTTTAATAACAAACAAATAGTTGTATACAGACTTTTCCTGAAAGTAAGAGAGTTCTGATAGAAAGGAGATGTGGTAGGTAAGTTCTGACCAATAGCCCATGCTGCTATACCTATCATCTCATTTACTGCTTAACATTTGTCAAATGGGAATAGACCTATATTTCTGATAGCAAGTAAGAGAACACATTATACAATTCTTTCGAATCTAAATAAGGATTTTTTTATATGATTACTTTGAGTACACTCTTTTCCGCCTAAACGAATATTTAAATTTAATAGCAAGGAAAAACATCATGTTGTAAGACATATATGAGACAATCATTTGTAAGGGATCCCATAGGGATAAAGAGAATTTATTGAAATAATTAAGATAAACAAAACATTATGTTCTGTAAGGAATAACAAAAAATATCCAAGTATAGTAACACAGAAGTTGATGTTATACTTCAACTTTTAGACAGTCAGAGTGAGAAACAAACAAGACCAATCAATACTAGAATTCGAATGTAGAAAAGTCGGAGTGAGACGTTGATTGGTAATAGACTTCGATTTTTGGAGAGTCGGAGTGAGACATTGACTGGTAATAGACTTCGACATTTTGAGAGTTGGAGTTAATCATATTTGTTCATCAATCGATATCCTACTTCGACTATTAAGAAGTCGGAGTGAGGTAGATCTCTTCAAATTTAGAAGAGTCGGAGTGAATCCAGAACACTTCGACTTTTGAAGAGTCAGAGTGAAGTTAGATTACAACATAGTTAGCTCACTACGACTTTCCAGGAGTTGATGTCAGTATGGTATACAGTATGCGTTTGTGGACTTAGAGAAATTTTCTTATCAAGTGTGTCATTATTAGACACTAAATTAAATGTTACAGAGTATAATATATGTATGTCTCTATTTTGTCAATTAATTTCTATATAAAATAAGTTGTCGTATAATTCAATAAATTTATTTTTAGGAGATATTAAAAGATTTTGTCATAGCAAAACACAATGTTCAAATATTTGAAAAAGATAATTGCACAACAATATTTCTTAAGATAGTTGCTCAACAATTCTCCCGCTTTTTATTATGACAAAACTTGTATATAGATAGTGTAAAAAATTTGATTTTGTAAAAATAATTGTTCTCTGTCCTATATATCTATTCTTTTCTTTTATATATATATATATATATATAGAGAGAGAGAGAGAGAGAGAGAGAGAGAGAAAAAAACACAGATAGAGAGCAAATGTTGTATATTGATAAAAGGGAAGAGCATTGTACATTCATGAAGAAGAACTAGGAAGATAGAGAGAAGGTGGGATCTGATCAAAGAATGGTTGAAGAAGATCCCAGAGCTTCTTCTCATTTTCATGGAATACATGGAAGAACTTGGAACCATCCATGTCATAGGATGATCCTACAGAGGGGATTTTCCTAAAAGACTTAAGGTGACGACGATGATACCAATTAAGTCTCCTATTGTGGTTGTCACTGGAAAGAGTACTCTTAAGGGGAATGAATTTCCTACTAGATGCCTTGTGCAGGAACTCATGAACTATAATGTTCCAATGGAGACCTTGAGAATGAGCTGCTTCCTTGGCTTTGTAGTAGACGGTACATTTCTCTATCCACTTCAGAGAGACAGTCTTCCAAAGTGTCTCATAACCTTTACAAAGATATGCAGCAGGAGATAACTTCTACTTCTTGCATTCTGCACTATCTTCAGGGTAAGACACAACCCACTAATCATCTGTCATTCTTTCTGATTCGGCAAAACTGTGCTGAAAATCCAGTAGATGTTGAGAATTCTTGGGGGCATACATGATAGAAAAACAATGGAAGGATAGCTTGATGTTGTATTTGATCTTGAACCTAGCTGCTATCCTAATGTGTCTGTTGAAGACAACTTGGCAAACTGCTTTCTATAGGAAATTGCCCCTATTAGACTAGGGTGCAGTCTTGAGGGCAAACCAATGGTCATAGAGGGAGAGATTTCTCTTTGCCCTCTGACAAGCATAGCCCACTGCCCCTTATTAACATCTCGTAAGTTTATCTTGAATTTATCTTCATTGAACTGCTTCATTCGGCTGTAACAGATCTGTTGCTCCTTTATGAATTCACTAAAAAGATCAAAGAACCTAAGATTTAAGTGAAAGGAAAGATTCATAAACTGGTTCCGGAGTTTGGCTTCTCTAAATTAGCAATGTCTTCAGGGTAGAGAGACATAAAGTCTAATTTTACATCAATTTGATGTATCTGCATCTGAAGAACTATCAACATTTCTTGTTGCTTAAGGACCAAATTTAATACATCATCAGTGGTCCTACTGGTCTCCTCCTGAGACCTTGGTCGGGTCTCAACTGGTGATGGAGAGACATGATGATACTCTTCAGGCATAAAGGGCTCAGCTGGAGTGGTACTTGGGATATCTTCTTCTTGAGCCACCCTTTTGCCTTTTAGAACCCTGAGCACTTGATTGATAGTCTCATCTGGGAGATCTTGCTCTAGAGAGGGTGCTACCGTGTCTTCTTGTGTGCCTCTTCTGCTACTGTTTCTTTTGCTCTAGCTTGATCTCTAACTACTGTAGATTGGTCTGATTGAGCAGTAGAAGGGCCTTGTACCTCATCTGGGAATATGTCATGTTTGCAGTTTGTTACAGACTCCTTACTCCACAAATTCTGGGCCTTATCATCCAAAATGTAGTGACTTCTTCTGAGTGTGGATACCCCAATTTTCTCATTCACTAACGCTGAGATTTCTTCTGATAAATCTACTAAAAATCATCTAAAAATTAGGGTCAGCAAGGGTCCATAAGGGAGGGATTCTTGCACGAACTTGGACCCTACCATCCTCTCTGAGATAATAGAGGGGAGATTGATTCTATGCTCTTGAGTGGCCCAAAATAGAAGATTGCCATCTCTTGATGTGATAGAGGAGTGAGTTTCAGCCCTAGGGGTGATGATAGTGATGATGATCGCATGTAGAATTCTCTTCTCTACTGAGAGCTCGTTGATAAAGAGCCCTTTCTTGGAGAGACTGCCTAGACTACCAATTATGCCTAACTTCTACTTCTCTACGGACATTACTTCACTGATCCAATGTCCGAAGTTGGGCAATCCAAAATTTCAACCAACAATTCTTCAGAAATAAAAACTTGAGTACCTTCCACAGAGCCTGACACTGACCCATCTGCAGACACTTGGAGTGAAACATAGAAAGCCTTCACAACATCCTCAAACGTCGGTTCATTGATCTGACACACCTTAGACTAACCCATCGCTTCTAGGGTTTCTACTACCCAACTGAGTCTGCCCGTCAACTGAGAGAAATCCACTATTTTTCCTAGGCAAATCGAGGCCTTGGCTGAGTTGAGCCGATGCAACTACTCTGGGTGAAGAAGGTCCCATCTAGAGCCCTAGAGGATGCCATCTAGACAAATACACGAGAAGGTCTAAGAGAGATGATAGAGGAGATGTAGAATAGGTTCAGAGAAGTTAACGAACCTACCTTTCTCCAGAGAGATCAAATGAATCGAAAGATGCTTAAAAATGGTTATGTCAGGGTGAAGAGCATAGACGCAGGAACCTGAAAGAAGACGAAGGAGTCGAAGACGTTTCGAATGGGATAAATTGGAAAGAAAGTGGGAAAGGTCTTAATAAGGAAGGAAGTTATATAATGGACCGTGGATGAAGGTATGAATGGTTGGATTAAAGAATAAGTCGTTATTTAATTTCCCCCAACAGGTTTTATAACCCTTTTTTTTTTTAATTAACATAGACTCCGACTTCACAAACTCCGACTTCATAAGAGTCGAAAGTCAAAACTCTGAATTGGAGAAGTCGAATGTTAAATACTTAGAAAAAGTTTGACAATGTATAGAGCATTACAATACAGTCAAGAGTTTGAGTATTTATCAGGGTTGCACATTCCAATTTCTCTTCTTATTGAAGTAAATCTATCTTCAAGTTGATATTTGATCCACAGCAGTTGAGTGCAGCAACTCCCTGCTGCAATATATCTACTTCTATTGTGGACAAAGCTACTGAATTTTGTATTGTGGACGACTAGAAAATTAGGCATCCTGGAAGGAATTGACAAGTACCACTGGTGCTTTTTTTTATCTATTTTGCATCCAGCGTAGTCAGCATCACTATATCCAAGCAATTTAAATTCAAAACATCTGGGATACCATAAACTCAATTTACTTGTGTTTATAAGATATCTAAAAATTCTTTTAACAACATTAACATGAGATTCTTTAGGATTATATCTAATCTACTAGCAGTAAGATAGAGTAATGACCAATCATACTCTATAAATCTTTGGTCTACTTTCTTACCAAGTGGATCACTATCTAACTTAATTCTTGAGCTCATGGGTGTTCCTAAAGGCTTACACTTGTCAAAACCATATTTAGAAAGCAAATCTGAAATGTACTTGGTTTGACAAATGTGAGTGTCTTCCTTAGTTTGCTTGATTTACAAGCCAAGAAAATAATTAAGCTCACCCATCATGTTCATTTCAACTCACTTTGCATAAGATTTCAAAGACTTTGTAGAGTGATTCATTTGTAGAACCAAAAATAATATCATCAACATATATTTGTACAATCAGGATCCCTTCTGTAAATTTCTTAATAAATATGGTGCTATCTACTTTACCTCTTGAGAAATCATGTGATATAAGATAAACACTTAGTCTTTCATACCAAGCCCTTGGAGCTTGTTTCAAACCATATAGTACTTTCTTTAAACGAAAAGCATGATTTGGATACTTAGTATCTTCAAAATCAGGTGGTTGCTCAACATAAACTTTTTCTTTTATAAAACTATTCAGAAAAGCACTTTTAACATCCATTTGAAATAAATTTATATTAAGAGAACATGCATAAGCTAATAAAATTCTGATTGCCTCTAATCTAGCAACTGGAGCATATGTTTCATCGAAATCAATGCCTTCCTCTTAGGATAATCCTTGTGCTACCAATCTAGCTTTGTTTCCTATGATCACTCCTGATTCATCTATTTGTTTCTGAAGACCCATCTGGTCCCAATAACTGGATGGTTAGAAGGTCTAGGCACAAGAGTCCAGACCTGGCTGCATTGGAATGATTAAGTTCCTCTTGCATAGCTAGGATCCAAGATTCATCTGCCAATGCATCATTGATTGTCCTAGGCTCAATCTGAGAAACAAATGCAGTGTAATCATAGCGAATATTCATACCTCTTGTTCTTACCTGTCTTGAGGATCACCTATAATATTTCTCTTAGATGATCTCTATGATACCTCATTCTCTAGGTAGTCCTTCATGTGCTTCTTCTTATTGTTGAAGTTCTTCTGTTGGTGGATCTTCCTTGTCTTCATCTTTTTCTTCAAGAGATGTCTGTTCCAGATCCTACACAATTCTTCAACAACATCTTCTTTCTTCTTCTAATTTCTTAATAGAAGGGTTAGTTTCATCAAATAAAACATGAATTGACTGTTCTACAGTTAAAGTTCTTATGTTGAATATTTTGTATTCTCTAGGTTTGAAATATATCCTAGTAGAAAGCCTTCATCACTTTTAGCATCTAATTTTCTAAATTATCTTTACCATTATTCAAAATGAAACACTTACAACCAAAGGGTCAAAGGTGACTAATGTTTGACTTTTCTCCTTGTTTAGTTCATAAGGTGTCTCTTCAAAATTGGTCTGATCATGCACCTATTGATGATGTAGCAGACTGTGTTGACTACTTCTGCCCAGAAGTATCGTGGTAAGTTATATTCTATAAGCATTGTTCTGGCCATATCCAGTAGTGTTCTATTTTTTTTTTGCTACTACATTTTGTTGAGGTGTTCTTGGTGTAGAGAAGTTGTGTTCTATGCCATTTTCTTTACAGAATCTAACAAATTCTTCATTTTTAAATTCTCCACCATGATCAGATCTGATGCTCATTATTTGAAATTTCTGATTCTTCTGTACTAATTTGCTGAATTTTAGAAAAATAGAAAAGGTTTCTGATTTGGCTTCTAGAAATGATACCCAAGTGTATCTTGAGTAGTCATCCACAATTACATACCATAAACTTTTTCTCCAAGAATTACTGTTCTTAGTTCCAAATAAATCAATGTGAATAAGTTCCAATGGTTTAGAGATTGTCACCAATGTCTTGGACTGAAATGATGTCTTGGTTTGCTTTTCTTTTAAACAACATGTACAAATTCCATATTTCTTCAATTTCAGCTTTGGAAGACCCTCAACTAGATCATGCTTAATTAATTTCTTAATGACTGAGGTGCTTGCATGTCCTAGCCTTCTATGCCATAAATTAGTCTCTTCATTTTTAGTAGTTGCAAGGCACAAATTGACTTCTTTCGGTTCTGCCAGTTGCAGGTACACAAATTCTTAACTCTTTGTGCTTTAAAGATTGTTTTTCCATCTTTCTGAATAATACATTTGTCATTTTGAAACTTTACCAAGTGACCTTTGTCATAGATTTGACTGATCCTAATGAGATTGTGCTTTAATCCTTCAACATATATAACATCTTCTATTAAATCCTTTTCGTTCGTTCCTACTATTCCACATCCTAAAACTTTTCCTTTTCTATTATCACCATAAGTGACCTGACCAACTTCATTTCTGAAACTTGTAAATAATTTTCTATCACCTGTCATATGCCTTGAGCACCGACTATCCAAATTCCATTTGGATGCTCTCAGGCATCCCTGCAAATAGAATTAAGTTTAGATTTTTGGTACCCAAATTTTCTTGGGTCCTTGATGGTTAGTTTTTGGAATCCAACGCAAGTGTCTAGTAGTACAAGTGCTAATTGTGTGTCCTAATTGATTACAATGGCTGCAACACAAATCATATGCATTCTTTAGATTTGTAGTGTTATTAGTTTTCTATTTTTGTCTGTAAGTATATTGATTAAGCCTTTTTAGATTTTTAATTTATTTTTCTTTTACAAACTTAGGGGTTGGATATTTTCAGGATACACAATTTCTTCTACATTATCCGGAGGTGTATAGCCTACTCCATATTTCTTTTTACTTATTCTAGCACCTTTCAATTTTACAACTAAGGATGTTTTACAGTTTGTCATTCTATCCATGGTAGCTCTTAGATAGTTATTTTCTTCTCTTCATTTTTCTTCATCTTTTAATTCATTTACATTTGATTCAAGTTCCATAATTTTACTATTTTTAGTCTTTAAGTCTTCACATAATAGTTCATTTGATCTTTTAGTTTCAGTTAAATTTTGACCTAATCTCTCTACTTCATTTTTTAGAAAGGTGTTTGATTTTTCTTAGTTCAATAAATTTAACTTAACTATTTTCATTTATTTGACTACTCTTTTATATTTATCATATAATTATTAAAGGCATCTTCTAGACTGTTGGAATCAGATTTTGAATAAGAAGTAAAGGAGGTTATGGAATTTACTGATCTAGTCCTACCATGAGGGCTAGATTGACTGTCTTCTTTTTCTAATTTGAACTTGAAGAGTCTGAACTTGTAGCTTCCTCATTATCCCAAGTGCGCCATTGCCTCTTCTTGTACTTTCTGAACTTTCTTCTTTACCTTTCTTTTTCTCCTATTTTTCAGCTGGATCTTTCTTCTTGAGCTTAGGACACTCTGACTTGTAGTGTCATGGTTGATTGCATTCATAGCAAGTTGTCTCTTTCTTCTTTCTTTTTGAAATATCTTCAAGCCGAATTTCTTATTTTGGCAAGAATCCTTTAATGTTTTCATGACAACATGGCTTCATCATCACTGTCTTCAGATTTTTCTTTAGAATCTTCAGAGGAAGAGAAATCTGCAGCTTTCAAAGCATTTGGCATTTTCTTTTTCGAAGAGCTTTCAGAAAATCTTTCCATGTTAATTTCATGAGCCATTAAAGAACCAATTAATTATCAATAGAGAGTTCAGTTAGATCATAAGCTTCTTCAATAGCAATGACCTTAGGGTCATGTTTGGTATCGGGATAGGGCGGGAATAGCGAGGTCATATCCCTATTTTTCGTTTGTTACGGTTACTGTTTACGAAAATAAGAGGGATTAAGAAGAATGGGGATATCTCTAAAACCAGGGATAATACTACGGATAAGCCATTCCATGGGGACCCCTGGAATGGGCTATCCCCAGTTCACCATCCCCGATTGTGCCTTCCCGAGGCAACGTCGCATCACCCCTTACCACTTTTGCCCCTCTCGTGTGTTTACTATCTGTAGAGATAGTAAGGGTAACATGGTCAAAAAAAATAACATATCCCCATTGCCATCCGTGTTTCCACCAAATGGAGAATAAAATTGAAATTGGATTTAACCTAACAAATACCAATGATATCAAATTAAAGAATAAGAATAACTTATTCTAGAATGACTTACACCTATTCCATACCCAATGTAAACGGATACCAAACAACCTAGGGGTCTAGTTTGAGTTAATGATCTTAGAATTTTTCTTACTGTTTCTTCATTAGTAAGATTTTAGCAAGTGAACTCAATCCTACTATTATGTTTGAGATCTATTATACACTTGAGTTATTCTCATTAGGTAGCATTTGAATTGTTCATATTGGGGACAAGAATATCTATTCTAGTTGTTTAACTTTATCAGTACCTTCATAAGTTACTTGTAGTTTCCCACATTTCTTTAGCAGTTTTACATACAATAATATGTTAAATTCCCTTTAGATAATTCACAACATAAATAATTCTTAGCTTTATAGTTTAGGGACATTTCTTTTATCAGCTATAGATAGAGCAGAAGTTCCATCAGTTAGTATAGTAAAGTCACCTTGCTCAATTACCTGCCACAGATCAAAATCTGTGCCTCGGATGAACCATTCCATCTCATCTTCCAGTATGGTAATCTTCACCACAAATAATGGTGGCCTTTTAACAGACTTTCCTCATATTTATGAGCTTTAGCTGGCCATCTCTTCTCAATCGTTTGTTCTTCTGAGAAGACCTTGCTTGATCCCACTTGTTGGATCGAGATGGAGCTTTAGATGTCCTAGAGGGGGGGTGAATAGTGATGACCAGTCTATCCCATGTAATTTAATTAATACATATATATATTTTGATGATTAACAAAACCAAACAAAAAGTTATCAATTATATCAATGAATATTTCATAAGTCTTAAGTACAGGAAAAATACCAAGCTCAAACAAGCCAATAAAGGTATCATTACTTCTCTGAAGCTTTATCTTTTCAATATGTATTTCTCTAAGTCCATATCGACTTCTGTTGAAATTCACAACGATTTTCTTATAAGATGAAAAGTCATGTTGTTTCAAACAATTCGATGTCATAATGATTTCTGTAAGTGATCGTAATGATTTCCTTATAAGACTGAAAAGTCATGTTGTTTCAAACAAGTCGATGTCACAACAATCTATAAGTTACCGTAACGATTTCTTTAGAGCCCGTAACGACTTGCTTGTCACAACGACTCTATAAGTTACCATAACGATTCTTTAGAGCCGTAACGACCTACTCATCACACGACTCTATAAGTTACGTAACGATTTCTTTAGAGCCCGTAACGACTTGCTTGTCACAACGACTCTATAAGTTACCGTAACGATTTCTTTAGAGCCCGTAACGACTTGCTCGTCACAACGACTCTATAAGTTACCGTAACGATTTCTTTAGAGCCCGTAACGACCTGCTCGTCACAACGACTCTATAAGTTACCGTAACGATTTCTTTAGAGCTCGTAACGACTTGCTTGTCGCAACGACTCTATAAGTGACCATAACGATTTCTTTAGAACTCGCAACGACTTGCTCGCCGTAACGATTCTATAAGTATTCATAACGATTTCTTTAGAACTCGCAACGACTTGCTTTCCGTAACGATTCTATAAGTATTCATAACGATTTCTTAGAACTCGCAACGACTTGCTTTGTATAACGATTTGTAAGTATTTCACATCGATTTCTTCAGAAACACACGATTGCTTTGTGCAACGATTCATTAAGTGTTCATGATATATCTTTGTCACATAACGATTTGCTATGACTCATAACGATTTCATAAGTCATATAGCCATCGATTTCATATCTTGATATCTTATTCATCTTAAAAGCGTTGACTAGTAAAGTCCACGTAGACAGCTCTCTGACGCTTTTGCATTTATGAGATCTAAACGTATCTGCATGCATGCAGACCATATCATCCTTTATCGTGCCTACTCTGATTACGTCTTTTAGACTTAAGCTATTTTGCATTACTATTTTCATGTCTATTGCTACTGACGTTGACTGACATCAGAGACAGCTTAGCTGTCTGCTATTTGAGATTGACATTTGTGCAGACCTCTGATCTAGCTTCATGGTACAATGGTAAACAAAAATAGAAGCCAACGGATATTTCTGAAGATCTCATCTCTTTGCGTGCTCAAGTGATCAAAAGACTGTGACTGGAAGCTTCCAAGACCCAGATGTCATTCAGTCTAACGACTACTCAAAAGAGAGACAACGGACACTTCAACGTCTAGATTTCAAATTGAAGATATAAATTCAAGTCAGAAGAACAGAAGAAAAGAGATTGCGTATTCAAGCATTCAAATTCTTCTGAAGAAGTCCAGAGCCAAGAACTTCATTACTTAGCTTTTGCTCTTTGCTCTCCACTAGTTTGTGAAAATCTTGAGAGAGCCTGTGTAGTTCTGAGAGTGTGCCTTGTTTAGATCTTTGCTCTCAGTTCTAGTTGCTTCAGATCCTTGCTTGTCAAAAGCTTGATCTAGGGGCTTGAATTTCATTCATTCTCTTTGTGTGTTCCCTTCGGTTGTGAAGGAAGACCTGGTGGTATCCAGGGTGTTGTTCCTTCGGTTGTGAAGGAAGACCTGGTGTGGTATCCAGGGTGTTGTTCCCTTCGGTTGTGAAGGAAGACCTGGGGGGTATCCAGGGTTGTTGTGTTGCTATTCCCTTCGGGTGTGAAGGAAGACCAGCTGAGCTGGGGTTTGTAGCGTCCTTGGGGGGACTGTACCCTAGTTAGTGAAATCCTGAGTTGTTGCTCAGGGACTGGACGTAGGACTCCTAAGGAAAGGAGGTCCGAACCAGGATAAACCTTGTGTTGTGTGATTGTCTTCTTTGTGTGTTTGATATTTAAACTAACAGTCACTAACCTACTTCGAAGAACGTTTTGTGAATGTTTTAGTTACAGGTATCTTCTAGATTAATTTTAAAGACCCATTCACCCCCCCCCCTGGGCTCGTCAACTGGGCAACAAGTGGTATCAGAGCGAGTCTCTTCGACAAAGAAAGGATCCAACGATCTGAAGAGTAAAGATTCATGGCAGCCCAAGGTAGCATTGAAGGTCAGTCTGTCAACCGACCCCCTCTCTTTGATGGTGAAGATTATCCTTACTGGAAGCAGGATGGAATATTTTCTACAAGGCCACGATTATCAAATTTGGTCAATAGTAGAAGAAGGTGACCTGGTTGTCACAAATGAGAAAGCACAATGGACAGATGATGACAGAAGAAGAAAATTTCCTTGAATTGCAAAGCTAAGAGCATCCTTTGCTGTGCTTTGAGTAAAAGGAATTCAACGAGTTTCAGCCTGCAAATCCTCAATGGAAATGTGGGAAAAGCTCAGGATCACATATGAAGGCACAGACAAAGTAAAGGACAAGAATCGACATTCTTGTCACTCATATGAAAGATTTCAGATGCAGTCAGGTGAGTCCATCACTCAAATGTTCAGTCGATTCACCGATATCACCAATGGTTTAGCTAGTCTAGGGAAGAAATTATGAGATTGCAGATATGGTAAGGAAAATACTTAGATCCTTGCCATCCTCGTGGACCCCAAAGGTCACAGCAAAGAAGAAGCTAATGACCTGAAGAGAATGTCTGTAGAAAGCTCATTGGGTCCCTCATGGCCCATGAGATCAACATGGAAAGGCTAGGAGAGTCCTCTAGCAGAAAGAAGCACTCCAACGCCTTAAAAGCTGAAGAAGATTCACCAGAAGCAAGTTCAGCTGAAAGTGAAAGTGATGCAGACAGCGAGAATGAGGAAGCTATGCTATCTAGAAAATTACAGCAAATTTTGGCTAAGAAGAAGAAATTCAATCTGGTAGAAGGCACTTCAAAAGGAACAAGGAATTCAAGAGCCAGATGGAAAAGAAATGAAGAAAGGAGAAACCATCTGCTATGAATGTAAGAAGCCAGGACACATTAAAATGAGTGTCCAAATTAAAGAAGCCAGAGTTCAGGAAGAAGGACAGTTCCAAGAAGTTCAGAAAGTACAAGAAGAAGGCGATGGCAGCAGCATGGGAAACAGTAGCGACTCAGACAGTGAGTCAAGTTCCTGCAGTGATGAAGAAAAAGCCAACTTGGCCTTCATGGCAAATACTGAAGATAAGGTAACTTCTGACTCCTCTTTTGATTCATGCAATGATTCAGATTCGATAGTTTAGAAGAGGCTTTCAACGAACTATATGAAAAATATAAAGAAGTAACCAAATTATTAAAAGTAAGCAAGAAAAACATAGTCTGTATAGAAATACAAACTCAGATCTAAAATCAGAAATGAACAATTAGAAAGTCAAATAACTGAACTTAAAAGAAGAAATGAACTGTTATGTGAAGACCTAAAGCTAAGAATGAACAAATAACTAAATTAGAGAAACAAGTAAGTTCAGATGAACTGAAAACTGAAATCAAAACACTAACAGAAGAAATATACAGTTATCTAGCACATTAGAAAAATTCACTAATGGTAAAAACTCCCTCATATTAAAAGGTGCTAGAAGATCAGATAGAAGAAGAAGAAAGAAGATATTACCCCCAGATAATGAGAAACCATAATTTATCCTAAAACATATCCAACACCAAAATTTGTACCTGAACAAGATACAACATACAAAGCTGATTTCAGATATATAGAAAAAGTAACCAAATTATCCTGCTGTAGTCACTGCAACAAGTTAGGACAATATCATAACGACATGCCCAACAAGACATAAGAAATGGATAATAAAAGGCAAAATAAATGATACAACCCATCAGGACCCAAAAGAAATTGGGTACCTAAAACTTGATGTTTTTATTTCAGGACATCTCTCGAGCATCCAAATGGTATTTGGATAGCGGGGTGCTCAAGGCACATGTCAGGAAACCAGAAGTTATTCCTCACTCCAAGCTGAAGAAGGAACAGTCTTATGGAGATAATGGGAAAGGAACCGTGATAGGCAGTGGCTCTGTGAATAACAAAGGAAAAACAGTCATAGAAGATGTGCTATTAGTCAAGGGATTGAAGCACAATCTCATTAGCATTCAGCCAGCTGTGTGACAGAGGCCATCAGATCAAGTTTCAAGAGTCGAAGTGCAGCATACTGAAGGATGGAGCAGTCATCTTTGAAGCTAATAGAGAAAAGAATTTGTATGTGCTCTATCTTGAAGAACTCAAGGTTCAGAATGTTTGTCTGGCAGCAAATAAAGATAAATCTACTGAATTATGGCACAGACGACTTGGACATTGCAGCATAGATGGCATGAGAAAACTGCTGAAGAAGAATCTTGTGGAAGGTCTACCTAAGGTTAGTACAAAATGGATGGTGTATGTAAACCTTGTGCTAAGGGAAAGCACACCAAAGGCTCCTTCAAGTCAAGACGGTGGTGACCACCTCAAAACCCTTAGAGCTCCTTCATATGGATCTATTTGGGCCAATGAGGACTACCAGTCTTGGAGGAAAGAATTTTGGATTTGTCATAGTTGATGACTACTCAAGATTCACATGGGTATCATTCCTAGAGCATAAAGATGACACCTTTGAAAATTTCGTCAGCTTCAGTAAGAAAGTTCAGAAAGATCAGAAGTTCAGCATTGTGTCTATCCGATCAGATCATGGTGGTGAATTTCAAATGAAAAGTTTGCTAGATTTTGTGATGATCAGGGAATTGAGCATAATTTCTCAGCACCAAGAACACCACAGCAAAATGGTATCGCTGAGAAAGAAAGAACAGAACCCTATTAGATATGGCAAGAACTATGCTCTCAGAATATGATCTGCCAAGATACTTCTGGGCTGAAGCAGTCAACACAGCAAGCTACATTATCAACGAGTAATGATCAGGCCAATCCTGAAGAAGACTGCATATGAACTATTCAAAGGGAAGAAGCCAAGATCAGCCACTTCAGGACTTTTGGATGTCCTTGCTTCATTCACAACAATGGAAAAAGGGACATGGTAGTTGGATGCCAAATCAGATGAAGGCATCTTTATGGGGTACACCTCTAAACCCAAAGGCTATAGAGTATTAACAAACGTACTTATTGATTGAACAGTCTGTACATATTATTTTTATGAAAACTAACCTTCTTGAGAAAGGAAGTAGATAGTGATAATGAGGAAACAAATGAACTGTCCAAGAAACTAAAAGACTCATCAATTGAGGACAAGGATGATCCACCTCTGGAAGAATTGCAACAAGAAGAACTACTCATGAAAATCTTCCAAAGGAGTGGAGATACAAGAAAGATCACCTACTTGAGAATATTATGGTGATCCATCCATAGGGGTAAGAACAAGAGGTAATGTATTCCTTGTGATTACCTAGCTTTTTTCTCAAATAGAGCCTAGGACAGTCAATGAAGCTCTTTCTGATGAATCTTGATAGTAGCCATGCAAGATGAATTAAATCAATTCAAGAGAAACCAAGTATGGTCACTTGTTCCTAACCATCAGACCATCCAGTCATTGGCACCAAATGGGGTGTCAGAAATAAACTGGATGAAACTAGTGCAATCTTAAGAAACAAGGCTAGATTGGTAGCTCAAGGCTATTCTCAAGAGGAAGGCATAGATTTCGATGAAACCTATGCACCTGTAGCTAGACTTGAGGCCATTAGAATATTACTTGCATATGCATCTGCTTTGATTAACCACTATTTCAAATGGATGAAATCCGATTTTTAAATGTTGTTTATAAAAGAGGAAGTTATGTGGAACAACCACCGGGGTTTGATGACACACAATTTCCTAATCATGTTTTCAAACTTCACAAGGCATTATATGGTTTTAAACAAGCACCTAGAGCCTGGTATGAAAGGCTTAGTTCTTTTCTTTTAAACCATGGTTTCAGTAGAGGTCAAGTAGATAGTACTCTTTTATAAAGTCAAAGGTCAAACAACTTTTCTATTAGTCCAAATTTATGTAGATGATATTATCTTGGGCACTATGAATACCCTTTGCAAGTACTTTGAAAGTTGATGCAGGGAGAATTTGAAATGAGCATGATGGGAGAAAAAATTAATTACTTCCTGGACTACAAATCAAATAAGGAAGGAAGGAACTCACATCTGTCAAGGGAAGTACCACAAAGAAACTCTGAAGAAATTTGGATTCGAAAATACCAAGCCACGATCCACACCAATGAGCACATCAACAAGGATGGACAGTGACAAGATGGTAAGAAAGTAGACAAAAGATCTACAGAGGTCG
>JACBKR010002528.1:0-34264 GCA_014218235.1 Colocasia esculenta | reverse complement strand
TTTGAGAATTTTTCCATGACTGTGGGATTTACTGGAATTTCTGTTTGGGAATGAAAGACATGCGTAGAAAAATTGTAAAATTTACATTAAATTGTGTGTGTGCAATAAATCAAGGGAAAATTCTGTGATGATGATTATGTTAGGATCAGGGTTGTGAATGGTTAAATCTGATGTTCGTGTTATGTTCCATGTTAAAGTGAATTATGAATAGCATGAAACTGAATGTTTTAATTCTGTAAATGTGATATGATTTAGAAAAATCTGAAAAATTGTATGTGTGATTATGAACCTTAAATTGTCTGTGGTTAAAATATCATGTTATTTTGATGACAGTAAGTATTGTTATGGATTTTTAATGTTAAAAATGACTATGTAAGCATGTTAATTGTGACTTGATGTGATTCAGTAAATTTTAGTATGATTTATCTGTATTATGATTATTTGGTAGTTGCAACAGTGAGGTTAAAATCAGTAAATGAGGACTTATGTGTGTATGAATTATGTATGAGTGTGTGCATGGAATGCGAGAGAACAAGTGGTATAGGTGTGTGAAATGGTTAATGTGACAAGATAAACAAGTATGCCCATAAGACATGCCACCCTAGATGTTGGAGCTGTACTGTAGTAATGCCCCTACGGGAAAGCTCAATGTGTTATATGATACCCTAGGAAGAGGTCTTGATGATAAGTGTACACCCTGGCAAAGGGTCTTGTAAGATCCTGGAGATGGACAAGTTCCACTGGTAATGGTGGGAAGGGCTTTCCCGGTTTCTGCAGGAACTAAGACTTATCACAATGCCGGTGATTAAGTATGTGAATGTGAATGTGTGTCATGTGATCGTCTATGTGGTGGTTTGGGCTGTGTCTAGGCATTAAGTGAAAATAAGCATAAGTGTGATGTGAAAAGTGATATGTGTTCATAGCACAAGGTATGTGCAAGATATGTGTAAATGTGGCACATGTTATGTGCAAAAGTGAAATGATAAGAAGTGCGTGAATGTGAAAGAGGAATTAATGGGAAATGTGTATAAGTATTGTGTGATGGAACAAAGTGAGTGTATGTGAAAGCCAAGGTTTATCATATGGTTGTGTGTAATGAGAAAATAGTATAAGTGTAAATGACAATAGTGTTAATTGATAAATTGTTTATTGATGTGTACAAATGTGTGTGTGTGTGTGTGTTTATGTATAAATTGTCAATTGCTAAAAGTGATGTTACCATTAGTACCAAAATGTAAGTATATGTTTCATATTCATGAAATTTGAATGATTAGATGCACATGTGTTTAGTGTCATGTTGTATAGTTAAAAGTGATCCCTATGCAAAGGTAATATGAATGTGATAAAATTGTATAAAATCAGCAAGCTAAATGTAAAGTAAATTGTTATGATTGCATGCGAAGTGAGTTAGAAATCATGCTAGGAGTGCTACCTATTGTATATGTTCCATGGTTTAGTTGTGCAACTTTACAATGACTTGGATAAAGTATAAAAACGTGTGAATGTGTATTTACTCATGTTAATGACACCATGATGTTAGTGATCTTGTTTAGATTTTAGTTTTACATTTGTTTAGATAATTGTTTAATGGAATTTGTTTAGGTTATAGCATGATCATGTATGATTTAACTGCTGAATTTATTGTGTAATTGGTAAAAAGCATGTATGTATTGAATCTTAAGTTACTTGCTGAGTCTATTGCGTAGACTCACTCTTGCTAAACATTTCAGGAAATTAGCAGCGGAGGGCTAGCAAGATTTGAAGTGGAGTTGGACTAAAGGATTGAAGAATTGTAATTATATTTCATAAGTATGTAATGCTACAATTGAAATTTGGATTTTGTTCAAATGTACTTGGAGTCGGCTATGTATTTGGAACATTTTGCACCTATGTTATCTCTTGTTGAACTATACAGACTGGGTATGTGGATTTAAAAGTTGATGGAATAAGATTTATTTAAATTCTGTTGTATTTATTCGACTCTATGTGTGTATATCTCAGCTCATTTGTTACTTGTTGGGGTATTCTCCCCTGTAGCGGCTTACTCTCATCCGACGTGGGTTGGTATAACCGTACCGGGTGGAAGTGGGCCGTTGCAAAATAGTTGTACCACTTCCAAACTTTAGAACTATTACATATGGATTATTTGGGCCAATGAGAACAACCAACCTTGGTGGAAGAATTTTGGATTCGTGATAGTTTTTGATTATTCAAGATTTACATGGGTATCATTCTTGGAGCATAAAGATGACATGTTTGACAGCTTTGTTAAGTCCAGTAAGAAAGTTAGAAGGACAAGAAGTTCATTATAATAAGTATTCAATCAGATCATGGAGGATAATTCAAAATGAAAAATTTGCAAAATTCTGTGATGATCAAGGAATAGAGCATAATTTCTCAGCACCAAGGACACCACAGCAAAATGGAGTAGCTAAGAGGAAAAATAGAACAGTATTGCACATGGCTAGAACAATGTTATCAGAATACAACCTCCTAGATATTTCTGGGCTGAAGCAATTAACACAGCATGCTACATAATAAATAGAGTGATGATCAGGCAATCCTGAAGAAGACAGCGTATGAACTTTACAAGCAAAAGCAGCCCAAGATCAGTCACTTCAGGACGTTCGGTTGCTCTTGCTTCATCCACAATAATGGTAAGAGAGATATTGGTAAGTTAGATTCCAAATCTGATGAAAGAATATTCATGAGGTATGCTTCTAAACCTAAAGGTTATAGAGTCTTTAATAAACAAAGCTTATTAATTGAGCAACTTCATGTTATTTTTGATGAATCTAACCCTTCCTTGATAAAGGAAGTAGATAGCGATGATGATGATGCAGAAAAATTATCCAAGAAACTGAAAGATACATCTATCGAGGATAATGAAGATCCACCGTTGGAAGAATTGCAACATAAAGAAATATCTCATAATGATCTTCCAAAGGAATGGAGATACAATAAGGATCATCCAAGAGACAACATCATTGGAGATCCATCTGTCAGGGTAAGAACAAGAGGTAATGTTATCTATGTGATTACTTAGCCTTTGTTTCTCAATTTGAGCCGAAGACAGTCAATGAAGCACTGTCTGATGAATCTTGGATTTTAGCCATGCAAGATGAACTTAATCAGTTCAAGAGAAACCAAGTTTGGTCTTTTGTTCCAAGACCATCAATCATCCTATTATTGGTACCAATGGGTGTTCAGAAACAAATTGGATGAAACTGGTGTTATCACTAGAAACAAGGCTAGACTGGTTGCTCAAGGTTATTCCCAAGAGGAAGGCATAGATTTCGATGAAACCTATGCACCAGTGGCTAGACTAGAGGCTATTAGAATTTTACTTATTATGCATCTACGTTAGATTTAAAGCTTTTTCAAATGGATGTACAATCTGTATTTTTAAATGGATATATAAAGGAGGAGTCTATGTAGAACAACCTCTTGGTTTTGATGATGAAGAATTTCCATCTAATGTCTTTAAATTACATAAAGCACTTATGGTTTCAAATAAGCACCTAGAGCATGGTATGAAAGGCTTCGTGCATTTATTAATCATGGTTTTATCAGAGGATGGTAGATAGCACTTATTTATTAAGTCAAGAGTCAAGAATATATTACTTGTGCAAATCTATGTGGATGATATAATATTCGGATCTACTGATAAATCCTGTGCAAGTACTTTGAAAAGCTTATGCAGAGAAAATCGAATGAGCATGATGGGGGAACTCAATTATTTCCTTGGACTTCAAATCAAGCAAGGCAAAGAAGGCACACACATCTACCAAGCGAAATACACCAAGGAATTATTAAAGAAATTTAGTTTTGACAATGCGAAGCCACTGTCCACACCAATGAGCACATCTACAAGGTTAGACAGTGATAAAGATGGTAAGAAAGTAGATCAAAAAACTTTACAAGGTATGATAGGGTCATTACTTATTTAACTGCTAGTAGACTTGATATTTATTTAGTGTATGCATGTGTGCAAGATATCAGGCTGATCCTAAAGATCTCATTTAATTTCAGTTAAAAGGATTTTTAGATATCTAGCTAGAACTCATGATCTAGTCTATGGTATCCAAAATCATGTGAAATTAGTTTAGTAGGATATTCTGAGCTGACTATGCTGGATGCAAGATAGATAGAAAAAGCACCAGTGGAAGTTGTCATTTCTTGTAGGTGCTTGATTTCATGGTCCTCAAGAAACAAAATTCATAGCCCTATCATAGCTGAAGCTGAGTATGTGGCTGCTGGAAGCTGTTGCACTCAACTACTATGGATAAACGCAACTTGAGGATTATGGTTACACATTAAGACCATTCCTTTGCTGTGCGACAACACAGTGCGATAAATCTCACCAAGAATCTAGTTCAGCACTCCAGAACCAAGCATATAGAGGTTAGATATCATTTATTAGAGATCATGTAGCTAATGGCAATATAAATATTTCTTTTATAAATACTCTAAATCAGTTAGCAGGCATCTTCACAAAGGCCTTACCTGAAGAGAGATTTACATCTCTTACAAGGGAATAGGCATGTGTAATTTGTGATAGATTTTTCTGCACATAACTGAAATAATAATATCCTCATAATAAGCTTATTCTCTCCCCTAAAATTAAGTAAATTCCTTAATTGCTTACTCATAACTAGCTTTGACGGTTCGTTATTTTATAAGACTTTATTCTTTACGAAATCGTCTCCTTTTGTCGTTTTCCGCATTTATTGATATGTCCTTTCAAAACAACTTTAGTTTCACTTTTAAATCCCGTAATCTGTGCCATACCGATTCCACCTTCTCTCTCATCTCCTTCGACTTGCTTGGAACGAAAAGCCCTATCAATTCCAGCTCTCTTCCTTTAAGAGATTTCAAAGAATCCCTCTCTTCCCACGAATTTCTTGAGGGCTTCTCTCTGCTCCTTCCCACAACCCCAGAAAACTTTCCCTGTTCCAATCCATGGCGGTTTTCTAGGACTTTGGCACTGTGGCGATACAGCACCGCGTTCCTCCCAGTAAAGTAGCAAGAGAGTTTTAACGGCAGTGAAGACGAAGTTGTGCGACACAATGCAGTAGATTGTTGCCTGATTTGGAGAAGAACGGATGCACAGTGTGGTAGCAGCAATGTTGAGGATGAAGTGGACCAGGATGGTGGACTATCTCAGAGGCAAGTTATCAAGACCTGGTGAAAGCTTTCTACACTGTTTGAAATCTGAAGAGGATGGGTCCCTGACTTCCATCAAAGGTACCTTTATTCATATTACTTATGCTTTATTGAATCCCTGTTTGTGTATCTACCACCAGTCACAGTGAGTAGACAGTGTTGATATCCACGTCAAGGGTTTGGGGATTATGGTATTGAGTACAAGCTGAAGGATAGAAAGATTGACATTATCAGCTGAATGCCTCAACCGATTCTGCACTCATTGTCTGCCAAATTCTAGTGCCTAGGAGTGCAACCTTCTCCACTGCACGTAAGCAGATTCCGATATGATGTTCTGGGCAATTCAAAACTAAGATATCACATAGCTGAGGTGATTTTCGAGAGGATGAAGTTTGCATCTCAATTTTATAGGACAAGAAGAATAAGTTAAACGTGTCCTTCCTTATGCTCACCTATTGACAAGATCTTCCTCCAGCATCTCAACATAGATTTGAATGGTGAGGTGTTTGAGAAAATGGGGGTAGGCCATCAAGGCAAGAATCTGAAGAAGAGTGGCTTCTCATTGGTAGCGGGAGTATGGACAAAAACTTCAGTCACTGAAGGTGAGGCCATCGCGGACAACTCAAGAAGTTCAAATTCCATAGGTAGAGGAAGAAGTCGCTATTGCAGAACTCCAGCTGTTTCCAACAGTCCAATATCAGCAAGAAGAATTCAGGACAAGATGCCAGTGGTCCAAGAAGAGCAAGAAGAAGCAGCAGCAGATGTCGAGTTGAAGATTCAGTGGCAGTGAAAGCAGAATAGAGGTTATCCTCCCAAACTCATTGAGCCCTTGGCAATCTTTTGAAGTTCAGACCCCTTCGACAGTCGTTGCAGCAGTTATTGAAGATATTTGATACTGTCGCTAATATTCAGGGGAGAAAGAAGCTGTTTTTCCTGAAGTTGTGGCATCAGGCCACAGTGATGTTCCAATGGGAAGATGCTCCTATTCAGGGGAGCATGCAGTTGAAAAGGAGTTGAGACTCAGGGGGAGCCTGCAGTGAAAGCCCCTGAGCATTTGTTTCAGAAGGAGTCGTGGAAGCCCCTCAGATGAAGACCGTGATAATGTGGCACCAGTTCCTGGAGCCAGTGATAAAGGCAGGTGTAGCCACTGGCAATTCTCTTCTTTCTAATAAGGCTCACCGATGATCAAAGAAAAGAAGCTCAGAGTAAACCTTAAATCAGTATTGAAGATTAGATGCTCACGGTCAAATTCTTTGCTCTGTGCAATCAGATATTTTCATCTATTTTTATGAGCCAGAGCACTGGAGCTAAGGAGATGGGAAGCGTCAGGAATGCTCTAAGATGGATGAAAAATTAGCTGGGTAGCAAAAAAGCATTTGTTCAAACCTTCAGACTTGGTGAGGGCGCAATCATCTACTCCTCTGCCCCTCCTGCTCCCACTCTGCAGTACCAGAAAGCAATTCAGGCCCATCCGGGCCAAGGAATGAGGAAGTAGTTCGGCCATCAGGACCAGTTAATATTGAGGATTCAGGCCATCAGGGCCAAAGATTGGTGAAGAATCAAGGCAGTTTGAGCAAGATCAGGCAGCATCAGGGCCACATGGCCATCGGATGAGCAGTCTGAGCCACCAAGGCTAGTCATGATGAGTCTAGGCCACCAGGGGCCGATGGAATCAGAAGCTGTACCTACAAGAGTTGAAGACCAGGCTGTAGCCCCAGAGCCCCTTCTTCTCCTCTTCAGACTCAGCCCCTCCTTCTCCACCATCCTCCTCCACTGCTCCTCAGCCCCTGCCACCTTCAAACACCCTCTTCTAAACATGTTTCCTCACCCACTCCATTTTCTACCACACCTCCTCTTCTCCTGCTTCCTCTACATTCATTCCTCCTCCTCCTTCTGAGGTACCTCCGCCTCATCCTCCTCAGCTGGAGCCTCCTCCTCAGGTCCTTTATCAGATGGACCATCCATACCACCTCCCTCTACTGATTACTCTTTCCTTCACCCTCCTACTCCTCCCTCTTTTGTTACCATCATTCCTAAGATGCTCAACTTGCCCATGTCACTATTCAGGACATCAAGATGAGTTTGAAGTAGCTATACTTCGCTCAGTCCTGTCATTGGCAGTCACATTCATAGGATAGGCTCTTCCAGCCATGCTCCTAAAAGAGAAAAATCTCTACAACCTTGCCTTTCTTCTGAGCCTCATTTTCCACCTCTTGGTTTTCTCTCATTGTTGAAAATCGAAGAAGGTCTCTCTATTGTGAATGCTCCGGAAATGCACATTGCCACTATCTTTGGACTTCCCCATCTCAACCTCTCTGAACATTTAAGTTGTTCTCTCCCTCTCTCTTCTCTCTCCAAGTTGAACATCCAAAAAAATTCTCTTGACTGAAGCTAAAACTAAAGAATTGGGGCTCGGGCCACAAATCTTTGTACAATAAATTCTTGCTTGCAAGGTCAGCCAGATTCCCACCCGATATCATCCCTTGACTCTCTCTGAGTGGTTTGTGATTCATCACAAGGACACTTGGGGGCCGTTCATCCAGAAAGAGATCAAACTTATCAGGTATTTTCATATGTTCAATGATTACTGCTACCTTCAATAAACTGCCCAAAGTTCAGCTTGGCAAATTTCGACAAGTTATTTCTCTTCTTAGTTCGGATACTGCTATACCACCTCCATCCAGTGGATTTTGCCACTTTGGATATACCAGATATTGTGTTTTTGCCTCCACTTCATTCCTAGTCATGGAATCTGCAGTAGGCCTATTTAATTTTGAAAGATTGTGCTAGGTCTGGGGCGCATTTCAGTGCAGAAAGGAAATTCTTCTTGCTTTCCACAGATTCGTCCCAGGAATATAACCAAGGCCACATCAAGTCTGATGTTCTTGCCCCTCTTCTGTCTGAATGTGAGCGGCTATCTCCATCAGACTGGGAAAATTGTACCCTCTCACTGCTCAGCAGCTTGTTGATCTCAATGCTTTTCAAGCTGGATCAAATCAACCTCCTCTGTCTGCTGCAGAATTTCTAGATCTAATTCCATTCATCTTGTTCGAGATCCATTTGATACATGGGTTTAGAGATACAAGGGTATGTGGCTATGAAAAAGGAACTGAAGCTCGGCAGATCTTCTACCCCCCCCCCTCAATAGATCAGTTTCTTCAGCATGCTACTTTGGTACCTCCAGCTTCTTCAAAATGTCTCTTGGCCAGAAATGAGTATGGAACCTTTGTGGAAGCTCAGCGGCAACTGCACATTAAAGGATGCTCCGTTATGGACCCTCCTACTCTATGGTTTATGGAGCCTTCCAAAGTTATTTTGAAGAGCAGGAACACAAGGCATGGCAAAAAAGGGAGAAAATAAACATTCTGAAATACATACTTACATTTATTTCTTAATTAATTTATTTCAGCAAATCACTGTTATGTTTTGTCATCACCAAAAAGGGGGATTGATGATCAGTCCATCCCCATATAATTCTATTTAATTATACACAGTTTTGGTGATTAACAGAACCTCAACAATTATTTTTTAACAATCTTTATAAGTTCATCCACAGGGAATAAGTCAAGCCTAATCTGTAAGTAATCCTTACACTGTATCATTTAAAGTTCAGAGCATGCATTTCTACTAAGTACACATCGATTTCCTTGTAGAACAACGATTTCATCTTATAACGATTTGATAAGTGAGCATGAACGATTCCTTCGCACAATGATTTCATCTTATAACGATTTGATAAGTGAGTACAACAATTTCGATTTCACAACGATTTGTTAAGTAAAACATCGATTTCGGTTT
Source organism: Colocasia esculenta (assembly GCA_014218235.1). Lineage (NCBI taxonomy): Eukaryota > Viridiplantae > Streptophyta > Magnoliopsida > Alismatales > Araceae > Colocasia > Colocasia esculenta. Next base: position 25,300 of record JACBKR010002528.1, on the reverse strand, counting down.
CACAACGATTTGTTAAGTCAAACATCGATTTTGGTTTCACAACGATTTGTTAAGTGAAACATCGATTTCAATTTCACAACGATTTGTTAAGTGAAACATCGATTTCGGTTTCACAACGATTTACTTATGTTTGAACAACGATTTGCTCAAACAACGACTTGCTTATGTTTGAACAACGATTTGTTTATATCTTTACAACGATTTGCTTATACATCGACTTGTTTATGTTTGAACAATGATTTGCGCAAACAACGATTTGCTTATGTTTGAACACGATTTGCTCAACAACGACTTGCTTATGTTTGAACAACGATTTGCTTATGTCTGTACAACGATTTGCTTGTACATCGACTTGTTTATGTTTGAACAATGATTTGCTCAAACAACGATTTGCTTATTTTTGAAACGATTTGCTCAAACAACGACTTGCTTATGTTTGAACAACGATTTGTTTATGTCTGTACAACGATTTGCTTGTACATTGACTTGTTTTATGTTTGAACAACAATTTGCTCAAACACCGATTTGCTTATGTTTGAACAACGATTATTTATGTCTGGACAACGATTTGCTTGTACATCGATTTGTTTATGTTTAAACAACGATTTGCTCAAACAACGATTTATTTATGTTTGAACAACGATTTGCTCAAACAACGATTTGTTTATGTTTAAACCACGATTTGCTCAAACAACGATTTGTTAAGTTGAACAACGATTTGGTCAAACAACGACTTGTTTATTTTTGAACAACGATTTGCCTATATTTGTATGACGATTTGCATAAACACGATTTCATAAGTTGAACAACTATTTCATTGTCATAACGACTTCATAGATTACATCGATTTCATACATGATATTCAAATAATTTTCAAATACTATGAAAATCAAAGTCTTCCCCCGCGTGCCTCACTAATATCCTTACATTTATTATGACTGTACACACTTTTGCACGTCATCTATATGAATGCATTCTATTCCTATGTTTCTATAGCAAACACTTTTCAGGATAGCAGAATGGCATTACTATTTTGGTGTACGTTCTTCTGTATGGTTTCTAACGTTGACTAACAAGCATAGAGACAGTCTAGTTGTCTATGGTTGGCATTTATTTTGTGCAGGTCTTTGACAGCACAAGATCTTACAACATTGAACAACTGAAGTGAAGGATTCTGAATAAATCTTCTCTTTGCGTGCATGGCTCCAGAGCATTAATGACTGCAAGCTTACCTGTCGTACCAGTGCCCATACAGTCTACGAGCATTCAACCTAGAGACAACGGCCATTTCAATGGCTATATTCTCAAGAGAAGATATATATATATATAGGACTGAAGACTCCCAGCTTAATAGTTCGATAATTTGAATCCTATGTGATAGAGCCTTCAAAGGAAAAACCTTCAACACGAAGAAGAGCCTCTTGCTTCATTCACATTCCTTAGCTCGTAGCTCTCATCCTCATTTCTAGATTTTTTAGAGCTTGTAGTTCTGAGAGATTTGTTTTATTGCTGTCTTTCCTCTCTCAGACTTGCCTCAGATCAAGCATTTCATTGTGAGCTTGGTCTGGGCCTTTCGCTTTCTTTCACATTTGCTGTGAAGTTCCTCTTCGGGTTGTGCAGAGAAGACCAGTTGAAAACAGGTGGTGTTATTCCCTTCGGTAAGGAAGGAAGACTGTGTATCAGGGTGGTTGTTTACCTCTCAAGGTTAGAAGAGAAGGCCAGCGTGGCTGGATTGTAAGGGTCCTTAAGGGGACTGTACCCTCGTTAGTGAAAGCTCAAGTTGTTGCTTGAGGACTGGACATAGGATTTCTTGGGATAGGAGGTCCGAACCAAGATAAAACTCATGTGTTTTGTGCGATTGGTTCTTTGTGTGTTGTCTTCATTATCTCTAACACTAACCATCGATCTTAGTGTCTTCCTGTTAAGTGTTTTTTTATTGACAGGTAGGGCTGCCAAGGATATCTGCTTTCCGACCCGTTTCTGAACTTTCGTATCCGTTATTCCGTTTCCGATTATTTTCCATTTTTTCTTTTCGTTTTTCGTTTCGATAATATAATACTTTTATTTTATTTACAAAATATTACTCTAAAAATCTTATTTCTTATATTAAAAAATTTTAGACTAAATTTTTAGCTTCTCTTTAATTTGTAAATAGAATCTAATTAAGTTGTCTCTCTTGTAGCAATTTATTATGCTATTATTATCAAAGATATCGTTTTTACCACTACTCCTCATGCTACATACATCTACCCATGATCGTACTAGATGTTTCCGATTACTTTCCGTTTCCGACCCGTTCCTGATTTTCTTATAGAAATAGATGCGGAAAGTGTCATTCCGAATCCGACTCCGACCTTTGGCAAGCCCTATTGACAGGTTTTTATCTAAACAAATTTTTTAAAATCCCATTCCACCGCCCCCCCTCTAGCTTGCTAGCTGGCAACAGGTGGTCTCTCAAGCCAAACTTGATAGTCATCCACCATAGAAAGTTCTGATGACCAGTCTGTCCCATGTAATTTTTAATTATTAACACACACACATATATATATATATTATTATTGATGATTAAAAAACCAAAAAAATTTTATCAATTATATCTAATGAATATTTCATAAGTCTAAGTACAGGAAAAATACCAAGGTCAAACAAGCAATAAAGGTATGCATTACTTCTCTGAAGCCTTAATCTTTTCAACATGATATTTCTCTAAGTCCATATCGACTTCTATTGAATCCATAACGATTTTTTTATAAGCATATCGATTTCATAGAATTACCGTAACGATTTTATAATGATCGCAACGATTTCCTTATAAGACTGAAAAGTCATGTGTTTTTCAAACAAGTCGATGCCGAACGACTCTATAAAGTTACCATAACGATTTCTTTATAAGTATATCGATTTCAATAGATTTCCGTAACATTTCGTGATCGCAACGATTTCCTTTATAAGACTGAAAAGTCATGCGATTTCAAACAATCGATGCCGCAACGACTCTATAAGTTACCGTAACGATTTCTTTAGAGCCGTAACGACTTGCTCGTCACAACGACTCTATAAGTTACCGTAACGATTTCTTAGAGCTCGTAACGACTTGCTCGTCACAACGACTCTATAAGTTATCGCAACGATTTCTTTAGACCCGTAACGACTTGCTCGTCACAACGACTCTATAAGTTACCGTAACGATTTCTTTAGAGCTCGTAACGACTTGCCTGTCACAACGACTCTATAAGTTATCGCAACGATTTCTTTAGAGCCGCAACGACTTGCTTGTCATAACGATTGATAAGTTTCATAACGATTTCTTTAGAAAGCGCAACGACTTGCTGTTGTAACGACTTCATAAGTTACCATAACGATTTCTTTAGAGTTCATAACGACTTGATAAGTATTCATAACGATTTCTTTAGAATTCACAACGACTTGCTTTGTATAATGATTTGTTAAGTATTTCACATCGATTTCTTCAGAAACACAACGATTTGCTTTGTGCAACGATTCATTAAGTGTTCATGATATATCTTCTGTCACATAACGATTTGCTATGACTCATAACGATTTCATAAGTCATATAGTCATCGATTTCATATCTTGATATCTTATTCATCTTAAAAGCGTTGACTAGTCAAAGTCCCACGTAGACATCTCTCTGACGCTTTTGCATTTATGAGATCTGAACGTATCTCTGCATGCATGCAGACCATATCGTGCCTACTCTGATTACGTCCTTTAGACTTAAGCTATTTTGCATTACTATTTTCATGTCTATTGCTACTGACGTTGACTGACATCAGAGACAGCTTAGCTGTCTGCTATTTGAGATTGACATTTGTGCAGACCTCTGAACTAGCTTCATGGTACAACGTTAAACAAATAGAAGCCAACGGATATTTCTGAAGATCTCATCTCTTTGCGTGCTCTAGTAATCAAAAGACTGTTGACTGGAAGCTTCCAAGACTCCAGATGTCATTCAGTCTAACGACTACTCAAAAGAGAGACAACGGACACTTCAACGTCTACATTTCAAATTGAAGATATAAATTCAAGTCAGAAGAGCAGAAGACAGAGATCGCGCATTCAAGCATTCAAATTCTTCTGAAGAAAGTCCAGAGCCAAGAACCTTCATTCCACTTAGCTTTTGCTCTTTTGCTCTCCACTAGTTTGTGAAAATCTTGAGAGAGCCTGTATAGTTCTGAGAGTGTGCCTTGTTTAATCTCTTTGCTCTCAGTTCTAGTTGCTTCAGATCCTGCTTGTCAAAAGCTTGATCTAGGGGCTAAATTTCATTCACTCTCTTTGTGTTGTTCCCTTCGGTGTGAAGGAAGACCTGTGGTATCCAGGGTGTTGTTCCCTTCGGTTGTGAAGGAAGACCTGGTGTGGTATCCAGGGTGTTGTTCCCTTCGGTTGTGAAGGAAGACCTGGTGTGGGTGTGTTCCGGAAGTGTGTGGTATCCGGTGTCCCTTCGGTTGTGAAGAGACCTGGTGTGGTATCCAGGGTGTTCCCTTCGTTGTGAAGGAAGACCTGGTGTGGTATCCAGGGTGTTGTTCCCTTCGGGTGTGAAGAAGACCAGCTGAGCTGGGTGTGTAGCGTCTTAGGGGGACTGTACCCTAGTTAGTGAAATCCTGAGTTGTTGCTCAGGGACTGGACGTAGGACTCCTAAGGAAAGGAGGTCCGAACCAGGATAAATCTTGTGTTGTGTGATTGTCTTCTTTGTGTGTTTGTTATTTAAACTAACTATCACTAACCTACTTCGAAGAACGTTTGTGTGAATGTTTTTAGTTACAGGTTCGTCAACTGGGCAACAAGTGGTATCAGAGCGAGTCTCTTCGACAAAGAAAGGATCCAACGATCTGAAGAGTAAAGATCCATGGCAGCCCAAGGTAACTTTGAAGGTCAGTCTGTCAACCGACCCCCTCTCTTCGATGGTGAAGATTATCCTTACTGGAAGACCAGAATGGAATACTTTCTACAAGGGCACGACTATCAAATTTGGTCCATAGTAGAAGAAGGTGATCTGTTAGTCACAAATGAGAAAGCACAATGGACAGATGATGACAGGAAGAAGATTTCCCTGAATTGCAAAGCAAAGAGCATCCTATGCTGTGCTCTAAGTAAGAAGGAATTCAACAGAGTTTCAGCCTGCAAATCCTCAATGGAAATGTGGGAAAAGCTCAGGATTACTTATGAAGGCACAGACAAAGTAAAGGAAACAAGAATCGACATTCTTGTCACTCAATATGAAAGATTTCAGATGCAGTCAAGTGAGTCCATAACTCAAATGTTCAGCCGGTTCACTGACATCACAAATGGACTAGCTAGTCTGGGGAAAACCTATGAGATGGGAGACATGGTAGGAAGATACTTAGATCCTTACCGTCCTCATGGACCCCAAAGGTCACAGCAATAGAAGAAGCTAATGACCTGAAGAGAATGTCTGTAGAAAAGCTCATTGGGTCCCTCATGGCCCATGAGATCAACATGGAAAGGCTAGGAGAGTCCTCTAGCAGAAAGAAGCACTCCAACGCCTTAAAAGCTGAAGAAGATTCACCAGAAGCAAGTTCAGCTGAAAGTGAAAGTGATGCAGACAGCGAAAATGAGGAAGCTATGCTATCTAGAAAATTACAGCGAATTTTGGCTAAGAAGAAGAAATTCCAATCTGAAGAAGCACTCAAAGGAAGAACAAGGAATTCAAGAAGCCAGATGGAAAGAAATGAAGAAAGGAGAACCCATCTGCTATGAATGTAAGAAGCCAGGACACATTAAAACTGAGTGTCCAAAGTTAAAGAAGCCGGAGTTCAGGAAGAAGGACAGTTCCAAGAAGTTCAGAAAGTACAAGAAGAAGGCGATGGCAGCAGCATGGGAAAACAGTAGTGACTCAGACAGTGAGTCAAGTTCCTGCAGTGATGAAGAGGCCAACTTGGCCTTCATGGCAAATACTGAAGATAAGGTAACTTCTGACTCCTCTTTTGATTCATGCAATGATTCAGATTCTGATAGTTTAGAAGAGGCTTTCAACGAACTATATGAAAAATATAAAGAAGTAACCAAATTATTAAAAGTAAGCAAGAAAAACATAGTCTGTATAGAAAATACAAACTCAGATCTAAAATCAGAAAATGAACAATTAGAAAGTCAAATAACTGAACTTAAAAGAAGAAATGAATTGTTATGTGAAGACCTAAAAGCTAAGAATGAACAAATAACTAAATTAGAGAAACAAGTAAGTTCAGATGAACTAAAACTGAAATCAAACACTAACAGAAGAAAATATACAGTTATCTAGCACATTAGAAAAATTCACTAATGGTAAAAACTCCCTCATATTAAAAGGTGCTAGAAGATCAGGTAAGAAGAAAAATGGATTAGGATATACACCCCAGATAATGAAGAAACCATAATTTATCCTAAAACATATCCAACACCAAAATTTGTACCTGAACAAGATACAACATACAAAGCTGATTTCAGATATATAGAAAAAGTAACCAAATTATCCTGCTGTAGTCACTGTAACAAGTTAGGACACATCATAACGACATGCCCAACAAGACATAAGAAATGGATAATAAAAGGCAAAATAAATGATACTAACCCATCAGGACCCAAAAGAATTTGGGTACCTAAAACTTGATGTTTTTATTTCAGGACATCTCTCGAGCATCCAAATGGTATTTGGATAGCGGGTGCTCAAGCACATGTCAGGAAACCAGAAGTTATTCTCTCATCTCCAAGCTGAAGAAGGAACAGTTACTTATGGAGATAATGGGAAAGGAACCGTGATAGGCAGTGGCTCTGTGAATAACAAAGGAAAAACAGTCATAGAAGATGTGCTATTAGTCAAGGGATTGAAGCACAATCTCATTAGCATTAGCCAGCTGTGTGACAGAGGCCATCAGATCAAGTTTCAAGAGTCGAAGTGCAGCATACTGAAGGATGGAGCAGTCATCTTTGAAGCTAATAGAGAAAAGAATTTGTATGTGCTCTATCTTGAAGAACTCAAGGTTCAGAATGTTTGCCTGGCAGCAATAAAGATAAATCTACAGAATTATGGCACAGACGACTTGGACATTGCAGCATAGATGGCATGAGAAAACTGCTGAAGAAGAATCTTGTGGAAGGTCTACCTAAGGTTAGTACAAAATTGGATGGTGTATGTAAACCTTGTGCTAAGGGAAAGCACACCAAAGCTCCTTCAAGTCAAAGACGGTGGTGACCACCTCAAAACCCTTAGAGCTCCTTCATATGGATCTATTTGGGCCAATGAGGACTACCAGTCTTGGAGGAAAGAATTTTGGATTTGTCATAGTTGATGACTACTCAAGTTCACATGGGTATCATTCCTAGAGCATAAAGATGACACTTTTGAAAACTTTGTTAGTTTCAGCAAGAAGGTCCAGAAAGATCAAAGTTCAGCATTGTGTCTATCCGATCAGATCATGGTGGTGAATTCAAAATGAAAAGTTTGCTAGATTTTGTGATGATCAGGGAATTGAGCATAATTTCTCAGCACCAAGGACACCACAACAAAATGGTATTGCTGAGAGGAAGAACAGAACCCTATTGGATATGGCAAGAACTATGCTCTCAGAATATGATCTGCCAAGATATTTTTGGGCTGAAGCAGTCAACACAGCAAGCTACATTATCAACCGAGTAATGATCAGGCCAATCCTGAAGAAGACTGCATATGAACTATTCAAAGGAAGAAGCCAAAGATCAGCCACTTCAGGACTTTTGGATGTCCTTGCTTCATTCACAACAATGGAAAAAGGGACATTGGTAAGTTGGATGCCAAATCAGATGAAGGCATCTTTATGGGGTACACCTCTAAACCCAAAGGCTATAGAGTATTTAACAAACGTACTTTATTGATTGAACAGTCTGTACATATTATTTTTGATGAAACTAACCCTTCCTTGAGAAAGTAGATAGTGACAATGATGATGCAGATGAACTGTCCAAGAAACTAAAAGATACATCAATTGAGGACAAGGATGATCCACCTCTGGAAGAATTGCAACAAGAAGAAGTTACTCATGAAAACCTTCCAAAGGAGTGGAGATACAAGAAAGATCACCCACTTGAGAATATTATTGGTGATCCATCCATAGGGGTAAGAACAAGAGGTAATGTTATTCCTTGTGATTACCTAGCTTTTGTTTCTCAAATAGAGCCTAGGACAGTCAATGAAGCTCTTTCTGATGAATCTTGGATAGTAGCCATGCAAGATGAATTAAATCAATTCAAGAGAAACCAAGTATGGTCACTTGTTCCTAGACCATCAGACCATCCAGTCATTGGCACCAAATGGGTGTTCAGAAATAAACTGGATGAAACTGGTGCAATCTTAAGAAACAAGGCCAGATTGGTAGCTCAAGGCTATTCTCAAGAGGAAGGCATAGATTTCGATGAAACCTATGCACCTGTAGCTAGACTTGAGGCCATTAGAATATTACTTGCATATGCATCTGCTTTGAATTTAACACTATTTCAAATGGATGTTAAATCCGCATTTTTAAATGGTTTTATAAAAGAGGAAGTTTATGTGGAACAACCTCCGGGTTTTGATGACACAGAATTCCTAATCATGTTTTCAAACTTCACAAGGCATTATATGGTTTAAAGCAAGCACCTAGAGCCTGGTATGAAAGGCTTAGTTCTTTTCTTTTAAACCATGGTTTCAGTAGAGGTCAAGTAGATAGTACTCTTTTTATAAAGTCAAAGGTCAAACACATTCTATTAGTCCAAATTTATGTAGATGATATTATCTTTGGGTCTACTGATGAATCCCTTTGCAAGTACTTTGAAAAGTTGATGCAGGGAGAATTTGAAATGAGCATGATGGGAGAACTTAATTACTTCCTTGGACTTCAAATCAAACAAGGAAAGGAAGGAACTCACATCTGTCAAGCAAAGTACACAAAAGAACTCTTGAAGAAATTTGGATTCGAAAATACCAAGCCACTGTCAACACCAATGAGTACATCAACAAGAATGGACAGTGACAAAGATGGTAAGAAAGTAGATCAAAAGATCTACAGAGGTATGATAGGTTCACTACTTTATTTAACAGCTAGTAGACCTGATATTTTATTTAGTGTATGCATGTGTGCTAGATATCAGGCAGATCCTAAAGAATCACATTTAATTTCTGTGAAAAGAATATTTAGATATTTAGCAAGATCTCATGACTTAGGTCTATGGTATCCAAAACATTGTGAAATTAACTTAGTAGGTTACTCTGATGCTGACTATGCTGGATGCAAATTAGATAGAAAAAGCACCAGTGGTGGTTGTCAATTTCTTGCAGGATGTTTAATATCTTGGTCTTCAAAGAAACAAAATTCAGTAGCACTATCTACTGCTGAAGCTGAGTACGTAGCTGCTGGAAATTGTTGTACACAACTCTTATGGATAAAGCAACAACTTGAAGATTTCGATTAAACATCAAATCCATCCCACTGCTGTGTGACAACACCAGTGCCATTAATCTCACCAAGAATCCAGTTCAGCACTCAAGGACCAACATATTGAGGTTAGATATCATTTTATTCGTGATCATGTTGCAAATGGAAATATTGAAATATCCTTTATTGATACAAATGGCCAATTAGCAGACATTTTCACAAAAGCCTTACCTGAAGAGAGATTCACATCTCTTAGAAGGGAATTAGGCATGTGCAATTTGTGATAAAAGTTTGCTTACAAATGGCACATTAAATTTCAGAATTAAGTAATTTTTTCCCTCCATGGCGTTAAGCAAAAGAAATTCAAATTATTCTTTGTAACCGCTCTCTCATTGAAGTCGGTTTGAATAGTCAACACCTTTTGTCGTTTTCCACCGCCTTTTGGCGCCTCACTTTCCACATCGCATTAATTTATTCATAAAATCAATGACAGAACGATTCGTATCTCATCGTCTACCTTTTCCCCTTTTCATCCTGTCGCATGAGCCGATGCCCTAACAACTCATATCTCAACCCTCTGCAAATTTGAACCTTCCTCCTCCTTCCCGCAAAATTTCTTGAGGATTCCTTCTCTTCCCCTTCCGTTTCAACCCTCCAGAGACTTTCCCACCTGAATCCATGGCCGCACCAGTCATCGCCGGCAGTTTGGGTGGCTACAGCGCCGAGTTTCTCACTCCTGAGCAGCAGGAGAGGTTTACCTTTGTGAAGACGAAGCTCTGTGGAAATAAAGAAGTCGATGTTGCTAATCTGAGGAAAAATGGAATGAGCAGTGTGGTAGATTTGATCAATCAGATGCAGTGGACAGGAGTCTCCACCTTTTCAGAGGTCAGTTATCCGGACTTGGTAAAAGCTTTCTTCGTGTGTATGAGAACAGAGGAAGATGGGTCCCTAGTCTCTTCAGTAAAGGGAACCCTGATTAGAATAGACCCTGAGTTGCTGAAGATGTTGTTTGATGTGAAGACTTCCGGATTTAGTGGGGTTCACACCGTGGACGCCCAAGTGAAAGGTTTGGGAATTGTAGGGCCGGGCTTCAAGCTAAGGGATGGCAAGCTGGATATAAATCAACTAACTGCTTTCAACCGCCTCCTTCACTTTATTGTTTGTCAAATCTTAGTTCCCAGAAGTGCAACATTTTCATCTTGCACAAAGGCCGACTCAGACATGATGTATTGGGCCATTCAAAATAAGGAGATAAATATGGCCGCAGTGATGATGGAAAGAATGAAATTTGCCAGAGATCAGATTTGGGACACCAAGAGCAAGTTAAATGTGTCCCTGCCCTATGCCACCTACTTACCAAGATCTTCAAACACTTCGGTGTTGATCTTTCTGGGGCAGTTGTAGAGAAAATGGGCCAAGCAATCAGGTCCAGGAACCTGAAGAAGAGTGGCTTCTCTGTGGAAAATGGTGTCTGGTTCAAGGCTTCAGTTGCTGAAGGCGAAGCCATCATTGACGACACCTCAGTTGTTCATCAGGAGATGGGATCAGCAGATATGACTCCAGAATTGCCAGTGGAGTCAGTTTCAGCTCCAGCAGTAGCAGCAGAATCATCAGGCCCCTCTTTAGCAGAAGTTCAGTCTGAAATTGCAGTGAAGAAGAAAGGATATCAGCACCAGCTTCAGAATTTCCAGAAGAATTAGCTGTAAATTTTGCAGAAAGGAGAATTGAGGATATTCTCCCAGAGGACATTTTTCCAGTTGAGGACCCACTACCCTCAACTGTCGTTGCATCTATTCTTTCAGACATTATTGATTCAATTCCTTTCACCTCTAGTGCTCCAGAAACCAGTGGCAGAGTTGCAGAAGAGGCTGTGGCATCAGGCCACATTGATGAACCAATGGAAGATGTTCAAGTAGAGGTAGAGCACCCAGCTGCTCAAGGTGACTCTGTTGGAAGATGCTCCCATTCAGGGGAGCAAGTATCAAATGAAGAAGATGCTCCTATTGAGGGGGAGCTATCAAAAGAAGGTTCAGCAGAAACACTCCAGTTGTTGATGGTCAGGAGGAAAGGCATAGAGATTCTCAAAATCTGGATGACAGAGAAGGAGATTGCAAGCTCTTCGAGCTCAGATGATGATCAACCTCCTCCAGCAAAAGAAGGCAAGAAGAAAGGAAAAGAAGTTGCCTCTGAAGTTCCTCTCCTGGCTGATACACCTTTTGAGAGGCAGGTCAAGCAGAAAATTGTCATAAATTTGAAACCAGTGATTGAAAGGCTGAATGTGCAAGGTGAGCTCTTATGTACTCTCCAGTCAGATGTAAACTCTATTTTTGAGCCAAGCTTCAGCCAACAAAGAATTGGGACAAATCAGAAATGCTATGAAATGGTTTAATAAAGAAATGAGTAGCATGAAAGGCATGCTCTCGGATATTATCAAGGCAGTTGGAGTTCAAGCTCCTCCTCCTCCAGAAGCTCAGGAGCCTGGAGAAAATGTGTCTGGGCCATCAGGGCCAGCACCAGCAGCAGCAGCAGCACAGAAGCAGTAGCACCAGAAGAGGTAGGGCCAACAGGGCCAGCTGATCAGGTTGAAGGGCCAACGGGCCATCTGAGCAAGGGTCAGGGCCATCAGGGCCATTGGAGAGTGAGTCTGTGCAGATAGAGGCAGAAGAGTTCTTGGCACCCAAGCCCCCAGCTCCCTCTTCCCCCTCTCACACACCTATTCCTCCAACTCCACCCTCAGCTCCTACAGCACCTCCTGCTCCTCAAACATTCAAGAAGCCTCAATCTAGACCAATTTCTTCTCCTACACCATTTCAGTCCACCTCATCTCCTGCCTCCTCTACTTCCATTCCTTCTCCTTCTCCTATACATGAGGCCCCTCCAGCATCCTCAGCTGGAGCATCCTCCTCCTCCTCTGGTCCCTCCCTTGGACCATTGATGACCTCCCTACTACTTCTCACTCTTTTCTTCATCCTACTCCTCCACCCTCTTTCATCACTATCATACCTGAAAGAGCCCAACTTAACTCTCCCTTTATGGAACAAATAAAGGATGAGTTTGAGGAAGGGATCCTCAGGTCTGTGTTGAAGGTTGGGGAACATGTTCATAGGGCAGACCCTTCTAGTCCTGCCCCCAAGAAGAGGAAGCTTACTTCTACTTCCTCCCTCTCCTCTGAACCCAAATACCCACCTTTGTGGTTTTCTCTCACAGTGGACAACAAACATCCCTCACTGTACAGAGAATATCTCTCAAAGGTTGTTTTTGCAACCATCATTAACCTTCCATTTCTTGATCTCACAGATCATTTAACACCATTCTACCCTACACTTCTCTTTCGAAATCCGAAAAATCCAAAATCTTCTCTCTTGCCCACTCAAAACTGAAGAGCAGTGGGGCAAAGGTCACAAGGATCTCCTAAAGAAATTATTCTTGCCAAATCTGCTAGATTCCCTCCAAGGGACCACTCCCTGACCTTATCAGAGTGGTTCAGGATCTACCATAGGGAGCTTTGGGCACCCTATATTCAAAAGGAAATCAAAATGATCAGGCACCTCATGCTATTCAACAACTACAGATATATTCATAGACTTCCAGAGGTTCAGCTCAGTCAGTCAGTTCAAAAGGGCATTTCAGCTCTGACTCCGGATATCTCTCAAACTTCAGATGTTCAGGTAGATTTTGCTACCCTCCAAGTACCTGAAGAGATAGTCCTTCCTCAAATTCACTTTCTAGTTATGGAGTCCTCTGTAGGATCCATCATCTTTGAACGTTTTGCCAGAGTAATGGGCAGAATTAAAGTACAGAAAGGCTGCCTGGTTGCTTTCTAGATTCCTGTTTAGGGAATATCACCAGGGGCATGTAAGTGCTGAAGTTCTAGCCCCTATTCTGTCTGAATGTGAAAGGCTGACATCTTCTGAATGGTCCAAGTTCTACCCCCTGTCAGCTCAGCAACTATTTGAAATCAATGAAGTTCAGGCCAGAGAAGGCAAACCAGCCATTTCTCCAGCTACTTTCCTAGATATGAACTCCATTCATCTTGTTGATGACCCCTTCAAGGTCTGGGAGGAAAGATACAAAGTGTATGTGGCTATGCACAAAGCTCTCAGAGATAACCACAACCATTCCTGTCACCATGGACCAATTCCTCACCTGTGCCAGCTTTGGGACTCGTCGATTTCTCAAGATGAACATGGACAAGAATGCATATGCTGATCTTCTCTATCAGCACCTAGATCTTCATCTCAAAAGGATGGCTTCCACCATGGGACCCTCCTACTCTGTATCCTTTGGAGTCTTCAAAACTCTTTTTGAAGAGCAGGAAGCACAGGCATGGGAAACCATCTCCCATTTTGCCTCTCTCTGTCTCCTGCCTTCTATTTACCAGTACCTCCACAAAGTTAATGAAATGACCTTCTTTGTATACTCCTGTTCTCTTTCTCTCTTCTTTCTTTGTCGAATTGTCTTTTTGCTTAATGACAAAAAGGGGGAGAAAAACTTATGTCTGAAACATCTATATGCATTTTTTCATCCATGCTTATTGTTCAGTTTTGTCATCACCAAAGGGGGAGATTGATGACCAGTCTGTCCCCATGTAATTTTAATTAATTAATTTATATATATTATATTTATGATATCCATATTATCATATATATTATATTATATACTATATATATATATTATATATTACATATTTATCATATATTTATATTATTTCATGATATTATTATATCCATATATTAAAGATTTCAACTAAGTATCTTACGAATATTCATAAGTCTTAAGTACATATCCAATACAAGCCAATATGCATACTTCTCTGAGCCTTAATCTTTTCAACATGATATGTCTCTAGTCCATATCGACTTCTATGAGGCCTAACGATTTCTTTATAGCATATCGTTTCATAGAATTACCGTACGATTTTATAGTGATCGCAACGATTTCCTTATAAGACTGAAAAGTCATGCTGTTTCAAACAGTCGATCCGCAACGACTCTATAAGTTACCATAACGATTCTTTATACCATATCGATTTCTAGTTTAACGAACAATTTTATAAGTGATCGCAACGATTTCTTATAAGACTGAAAAGTCATGCTGTTTCAAACAAGTCGATGCCGCACGACTCTATAAGTTACCGTAACGATTCTTTAGAGCGCAACGACTTGCTCCACACGACTCTATAAGTTACCGCAACGATTTCTTTAGAGCTCGTAACGACTTGCTCGTCACAACGACTCTATAAGTTACGCAACGATTTCTTTAGAGCCCGTAACGACTTGCTCGTCACAACGACTCTATAAGTTACCGTAACGATTTCTTTAGAGCTCGTAACGACTTGCCTATCGCAACAACTCTATAAGTTATCGCAACGATTTCTTTAGAGCCCGTAACGACTTGCTCGTCATAACGACTTGATAAGTATTCATAACGATTTCTTTAGAAAGCGCAACGACTTGCTTTTCGTAACGACTTCATAAGTTACCATAACGATTTCCTTAGAGTTCATAACGACTTGATAAGTATTCATAACGATTTCTTTAGAATTCACAACGACTTTCTTTGTATAATGATTTGTTAAGTATTTCACATCGATTTCTTCAGAAACACAACGATTTGCTTTGTGCAACGATTCATTAAGTGTTCATGATATATCTTCTGTCACATAACGATTTGCTATGACTCATAACGATTTCATAAGTCATATAGTCATCGATTTCATATCTTGATATCTTATTCATCTTAAAAGCATTGACTAGTCAAAGCCCACGTAGACATCTCTCTGACGCTTTTGCATTTATGAGATCTGAACGTATCTCTGCATGCATGCAGACCATATCGTGCCTACTCTGATTACGTCCTTTAGACTTAAGCTATTTTGCATTACTATTTTCATGTCTATTGCTACTGACGTTGACTGACATCAGAGACAGCTTAGCTGTCTGCTATTTGAGATTGACATTTGTGCAGACCTCTGAACTAGCTTCATGGTACAACGTTAAACAAATAGAAGCCAACGGATATTTCTGAAGATCTCATCTCTTTGCGTGCTCAAGTATCAAAAGACTGTTGACTGGAAGCTTCCAAGACTCCAGATGTCATTCAGTCTAACGACTACTCAAAAGAGAGACAACGGACACTTCAACGTCTACATTTCAAATTGAAGATATAAATTCAAGTCAGAAGAGCAGAAGACAGAGATCGCGCATTCAAGCATTCAAATCTTTTGAGAAGAAAGTCCAAGCCAAGAACCTTCATTCCACTTAGCTTTTGCTCTTTTGCTCTCCACTAGTTTGTGAAAATCTTGAGAGAGCCTGTATAGTTCTGAGAGTGTGCCTTGTTTAAATCTCTTGCTCTCAGTTCTAGTTGCTTCAGATCCTTGCTTATCAAAAGCTTGATCTAGGGGCTTAATTTCATTCACTCTCTTTGTGTTGTTCCCTTCGGGTGTGAAGGAAGACCTGGTGGTATCCAGGGTGTTGTTCCCTTCGGTTGTGAAGGAAGACCTGGTGTGGTATCCAGGTGTTATTCCCTTCGGTTGTGAAGGAAGACCTGGTGGTATCCAGGGTGTTGTTCCCTTCGGTTGTGAAGGAAGACCTGGTGTGGTATCTGTAGACACCCGGTTTGACTAATGAGGGTTGAACCACATTTCTTGCTACCTTAGTGGGCCCTAATTGGTCACTCACCTTGAGCCCATCATTTGCCCTGATTTGAGCCCATTAATCCATTTAAAATACCTTGAAATCCCGAAATCAATCATTTGAGAGTCCCTAGAGGAATATAACTCCTATTTTAATCATGGGTTAGAGAGAATAATCCAAGATAATTCGGGATCCTTGTCGCGACGCATCGTGGCGCCGCGACTATAGTCGCGACGGGTTGGGCCGCCGCGACAACCCATGCATTATCCATGCACGTGGGCAATGCTATCGCGTCCCCCCGCACCGTCGCGTCTCCAGTCGCGACCCTACGATCTGAAGCGACAATGCCCGAGATCTCTGGCCTCCGTAACCACACCCTATTTATCCTCCCATGCACTTTGACTTGGTCTAAGAGGGTTATCCCAACCCCTTTGGACGGATCCTTGGCCCTAGGGACTCTCCTAAGCTCCCCTAAGGACTCTACACCCGATTTTGATAGAGCTTTATCCCCCTTTTTTAATTTCCACACCTTTTTGAGGAGATAATACCTAATTTTCTCACTCCAAGCTCTATATAAGGAAGGCCCCTCCTCATGAACGAGGGGAGCCTCATGATCACCCCAAGGGCTGCCAAAATTTCCTCTGAACTTGACTTAGCCGCAGCACCACTCATTCCCTTCACATTCCACTCCTCACAACTTACTTATTTCACCATCAATGGAGCAAGGAACGTGAAGAGGGCGACTTCAGCAATCTTCGGACTTTTTTGCGCATCATCGGAGCTGCATCCATGCCAGGAAGTCGCCCTAATGGGGCTCATTCCCTTTCCTCTTCCTCCTTTCTATTTCTACATGCATTTTACATTCTTTTTAAATAGAGTACATCCACCATCCACCCACGTTTTTCCACACCCACAGGGGTTTTAAACCACCCCAGGTGCGTTCCCACCATGATCTCCCGCCTCATTTTGTCTTTTAGAATAGATATTACACTTTACATGTTCTAATAGGGTCTTTTCTTTGTGTTTTCTTTTGATTGGCAGGCAAGCAAACAAAGTCTACAAGAAGCTCTGGTACTCTGGCTGGCTGGAGGACTAGAAGAAGGTCACAACAACAAATCTCCCGCATTCAGAGAACGCGACGGCCTAGGGTGACGCGACAAAGACGCGTCGGTTTACGCTGACACGACACGAGAGACGCGGCGGCCATGACGACTGTGACACCAGGTCAATTTCCTGTTCTCTTCCTTTTTCCTAGTGTAAGTTAGCCATCGTCTTTCTACATCATTAGGCAACTCATCTAGGTGGCGATCACATCCTTTTTTCCTACGCTATCATATTTGATATCCATGTCCGTGTCGAGGGGAAGCCAATCCCTGTGATTACACCTTTTGGCGATCACGGTGGGACCTTCACTGCCACCCTCGTAGATTTTTTTTTTATTGTCTGCTGCCATGCTTCCTTGTTGTTTGTCATCATAGTGTCTTGTTAGAGTTCTGTTCTTTATTCCTTGCACTTTTCGCCCTGTCATTGTCGCGACCGATCGCGGTGTCGCGACAAGTTCGCGTCGCACGCGGGGGACGCGTCATCAGGTTAGTGCTTGCTATTCCATTTGCCCTCTTTGTTCAATGCCCATGAGAACATGCGTCGTTGTTACATGGCTTAGATGATGTTTGCTCGTGTTTCTGTCTGATAACATCCTGTTAGGGTTCGGATTTCCCGTTTAGTTTCATTTGTAAGATTCCAGTTCCTATCGCGGTCGGACGAGTGGACGCGACCTGGTCGCGGTTTGGACAGGCGACGCGTTAGCAGGTTTGCCTTGTATGTTCGCTTTTTTCAGCCATGAATCGGTTTCTATATGCTCCCTGATTCATGTTGTATCACTATAGTTTCTCTTGGTGTTCCTTAGTTTTGTAGGATAGTTGTTTGAATTGGGTTGGTGACTCAGTGTGTTTTCGGGCCTCTATCTTTATCGCGGCAGCCCGCTCTGTCGCGATAGCGTCGCGGCGTATCTGGACGTCGCGACTCTGCCCGAGGACTCCTTTTGTCACCCTGTTTGCTCCTTATCTTCATTCTTGCATACATTAGTCCCTTGCATACGCTGTTCATCCCGTTTGATTAGGTTCCCCCTTGGTTGAGTGAGTCCTCTCACCTATGAGCACTCGTAGGCTGACTCGGGCCCACCTTCCGAGGACCTCCGTAAGTCCCCGTGGCCGTACGCACGTTGCGGTTCGCCGGGCTGGTTGTACCCGTTGTACCCTTAGTTTGAACCACCCCCGCGTGAGTGTGTACCACCCTTAGTCATACCGGAGCACTTGAGTCCATTCCTATCAGGGACCGCATGACCGAGTGACATCTCCTTAATCAATTCACTTAAAAGGTCAAGTTCGAATCTTAAGAAATTTTGTGTTGTAAGCATGATAACTTGAGTGCTTTGATCCCCCTTCTCCTCTCTGTCTTTCTTGTCGTGCTAGAGTCTAGGGTGTGTCCCCCCAAATTGGTTGGAGGGTGTATGCGTCATTGTTTAGGGAGATCGAGTCAGTCCCCTCCGATCCTCGTGCTTTATCATAATCCCCTCTTCGACATGGACCAATTTCGAGTCCTTGCCGACGGTGCCCTACCCCTTGGGTTGCTCGAGGAAGTGGCCCAACCTTCCATGGCCACGCTCCAGGGCATATCCAGCCTCCCTCCATTACCGGGATCCAATCCCGTCCTCCTTCTCCTCCCGGGGACGATGACCCTCACTCTCAATTCAGCCAACTCCTTCCTCACCTCACTCCGGACCAAGTCCGAGAGTTCATAGCTGCTGCCAAGGGGAAACAACCGTTATCTCCCCGGGGTCAAAATCCAGCCCGACCGGCGGAGTCCTCCGTCCGCGTCGCTTCAGCCCCTCACCTTTCTTCGTCTGGGGCAGACCCCACACCTCTCCGTCCTCGGGCCATTCATTTTTTAGAACCAAGCTACCTCCCCCCACGAGATGTTCGGCCTCGGTCTCCTCCACTACATATTATACGGCCGAACCAGCTCCGCTCCTCACGAGAGGTCTCACTCCTTCGAGCGGCCACGCTCCCTTGTCCCTACGCATCAGGTCCAATCTCCTTCCGATTTCTTGGCGGAATGGACAAGTATGAAGAAGGAGCTTCATGACCTCCGGAGGCAAATTGATCTTGGAAGGTAGCTGACATTGCCCTCCCATCCTTCCAATATCTCCGGGTGCCTCCCCAGTCCGAGCTCCCTGTATATCGTTGATACTCTGGGGTAGGGGACCCCTATGTTCATCTGAAGGACTTCGTCTATGAATCGGCGCCACACAAGTATGACCGCCATCTCATGGCATATTTGTTCAGGAAATCATTAGATGGTCCAGCCTTAGAGTGGTTCTATTCTTTGCCTCCCGAGGAAGCCGAGGATTTCCAAGTCGTCCAAGAAAGGTTTCTGCAGCAGTTTCAAGATCGGGTAGGACCCGAATATTCTTTTGTGGATTTGGTAGCTGAGAATATGAAACCAGAAGAGGATTTCTCCACCTATGCTGACCGGTGGCGCTCATTGGTCGCCAAAGTCCGTTGCCCAATGCCTGAGGAGGAGAAAGTAAAGTTGTTGATCTCCAATGCCACGCCCACCTACCGAACTATTTTGGCCATGAACGACATCTCTACCATGCACCAATTGTATAGTCGAGCCCGTTTCATTCAAACCCAACTCAAGGACTCGCCTATACATTCCATGTTCGAGACCCCCAAGGCCCGTTATGTTAAAAAGTCGCAAGGCCCAGTCACCGAGGGGATCCAGACCAATGAACAAGTAGGTGCCGTTAGCAATCCCCAAGGCCCAGTAGGTAGGTCCCCCTATACCCAACAAGCCCAACAGTCTTGGAACAACAAAAACAATAGGCAGCCACCTCCCCAAGGACAAAATCCTCCTCAAGATCAACGCCAATACTCCCAGGTCCCTCCACCTCAAAATGGTTATGCCCTCAGGAAACCCAATGGGCCCAAGAGGGCCCAATACCCTCCTTACCCGAATCTCTAGCTGATGTCTTTGCAGCCCTCATGTCTCTAAATGCCTTAAGACTCCCTCCTGAGAAGGCAAATTGGAATATGGTGGCCGATCAAACAAAGTATTGCGTCTATCATCGTCATCCGGGCCACAATGTGTCCGATTGCTTCCAATTCCGAGACATGATAACGATCTCCATGAGCAGAATCAGATTGATTGGGCAGAAATGAAGAGGTTGATCCAAACTCTGAGGGACCAGCAGCCAGGCCAGAGGCAACAGCAGCAACAACAGAGGCGACAGCAGCCGCAGCAACAACAGCAACAACAAAGCAACAGCAATACCAGCCTTTCCAACAGCAATACCAGCAACACCAGCAACAGCAACAACAGCAGCAGCCGCAGCAGCCGGCGAACGATCTGGGCATAATCCGTAGCCCATGCCACAACATCAACCTGCTCCGAACCCTCAACCAGCTCCACCACCTCCTCCGCCCGCGCATGTTAACCCCGTTATCCACCATGCACCACCAGAAGCCCAGTGGTCTTCGATGACGATCATGAGGTAGGCCAACTCCTGGTTATTTCTCACGTCACGCCCACTGCTCCCACACCTATATCCACCACGCCTCCTTCCCTTACACCCCACATTGCCACCATCACCTCACCATCATATTTCCCCGTCACCTCACCCATCATTCCTCCACCAAGCAACACCCCTTTCTCCCCTATGCCAGCACCTCTACTAGCCAACCCCTCTATCCTTGACACCACAACCCCTCCACTCCACCATAACCTCGCCCTCGGAGAGGGCGAATGTTTCATCGGATATATCCTAACGCATCCATGCCTATGCCAGGTCAGCAAACCAACAACCAGCAGCAACAAGAAACATAAGAGATTGATCCGGCGCCGGGAACTCAATATGACATCCTAAAACACGTTGATCAGACTCCCGCCAAGATCTCCATATTGGAGCTCATTAAGAGATCACAGACTCACCAAGATGCGCTTAGAACTTTTTTGCAAAAAGTCATGGTCAGCGAAGACATGAATCCGACAACCTACCCTCAGTGCTCTCAATAGTGAACAGAGGACCCACCATTACCTTCTCTGATGGCGAGTTGGCCGCCCCCGAAGCCAGGAAAATGCCCCTGTGTGTGACACTTACCATAAATAAAGTGGCAGTCGATGTGGCTCTGGTGGACACAGGAGCCTCCATTAATGTATGTCCACTAAGCACTCTTAGAGCTTGCAACGTATCGGAACGTCAATTGCAGCCCACGCCTACCAATATTGCTGCATATGACAATTCGCGGCGTGCCTGTCACGGGGTCATCACTCTGCAGGCAGAATTAGGCCCTCTCGTCATGTTTGTGGAGTTCTATGTGCTGAACATTGATCATACTTACAAGGCCATCTTGGGCCGCCCATGGATTGAATCGTTAGGGGCAGTGCCATCTACAGCGCATCAGTGTCTGAAGTTCCCCTTCCGATAGTCAAGGGCGGTAGTAAGGTAAAGAGTATGACGACAACACACACAAGTAGAAGCTGTTGAGAAGGTGCTCCCGTCAGTATGGCCATCCAATAAGCCTATCATCTCGGTGCTCGATGTCAACTACACTTAGGCTTATACATTCTCTTCCAACCGCCCAATTGGGTCTCCACCTGTAATGGCAATCAGAAAGGGCGCGAATGCAAATACAAAAGGATGGGATATCATGTTCAGGACTGGGTTATCATCAGGAAAAGGCCTGGGAGCTCATCTTCAAGGGCAAACCAAGACTGTGGCCACCACCAAGAAATTCACAAAGCGTGGCCTTGGATATTCAGAATGGGCTGCTTTTTCATCCCCTTCACAATCGGATCATGGTCCATCACCTGGTCCCTATATGAGCACTTCATCAAAGGGCCCATCCAGCCCGGGTATAACACCACAACAGAAGCATCAAGATCAGCTTATCAAGTTTTAGAAGAGCAGCGGCCCAGCAAGAAGAAAAGGGCTGAAGAGGATACTGAAAACCCGGACCAAGACGATGTAATCTCATCAGTCAGTCTACTATTTGAAGAATCAGAAGCTGGGGCAGAACAGCCGGAATCAGAAGATCTCATCTCAGCAGTAAACCGTCTCTTCGCTGAAGAGGATGTGCCACAAGTAGCAGCGCTATCAACTGCAGCAACCACCGCCAGGCGACAGTTGCCGATTTGGTGAGGAAAACCAGTCAGATCGTTTACCCCTACTTATACAGGAGTTCTGGCCAAGGCTCTCCCGGCCTCCTACTCATTTTTATTCATCCATGCTCGATTTTAATGTTAGTTTCATTCCTTTGCCTCTCCCCTTCATTGTTCAAATCTCGCCCAACGCCGTTGAGGCATTCACTCGTCCTTCACCCCGCTTCATCATTCTCTTTAATGGGTCGGTCCTGTCCTTTTCCCGAAGCCATTTAGTCTAATGTAATTCCTTATCTTTCAAAAAAAAAAAAATGAGAAAATCCAAATAACAAAAAAAAAAATATGTGTTTGTCTGCTTCCGAGGCGATCCCCGTCACCCCCCGTGTTCTGCTTCCGACGGCGATCCCCATCACCCCTCTCCTACTCCGCTTCCGATGGCGATCCCCGTCACCCCCTCGTGTTCCTGCTTCCGACGGCGATCCCCGTCACCCCCTCTCTGTTCTTGCTTCCGATGGCGATCCCCGTCACCCCTCGTGCTCTTGCTTCCGACGGCGATCCCCGTCACCCCCTCCTGCTCCTGATCTCGACGGCGATCCCCGTCACCCTCTCCTGCTCCCGCTCTCGAAGGCGATCCCCGTCGCACCTGCTCCCCGGCAGGCATCATCGTCCTTCTTTCACTCCGACTATGTTTTCACCTGGTGATCAGACATAGTCACTCCAGGCGATTCGGGTGAGGGGCCTTCTGTTCCCCTACACCCCGATGCTGTTGCCGGCACCCTGAGCTCGGTGGCCCGCTCCCTCCTCCAGCTCCATCGGAGGATCTTCGCGGCCCTGCCGCCACCTGTTGTTTCCCTTCCAATAAACCTCTGGATGCTTCTCCAGAGCCTCCTGTAAATATCAATCTAGCTCAAGATCAGGGGTAGTTTCTAGTGAGTCCCCGTCCCCGTCTAGGAAGAAGAAGGGTAGTGGCGTACCCCGTAGATATCTCTTAGATTAGTCCATAGATGTGGCGCATTCTAGCTGTCGAAGAGTTCATCAAAGAAGTGGTGTTTTGAACCTAGAGGAGATGCCGATAGAGGAAGGGCTAGACGACGGCTTTGGGATATATGAAATTGTAGCCGAAGAAGACCCATTAGATGAGAATGGTGTTGAGATAGAGGACGCTGCTGAGGCGTATGCTAGTGGTATGAGGAGATTCGATGAACCTACCTCAGCAGTCGACGAACCTACTAAAGAGGTGAACGTGGGAACGCAAAGGGACCCCAGGCTCTAACCATAGCTTCTGGTCTCCCGCTGAAGAAGAAGAAGAGCTCATAGAAATGTTAAGGGAGTTCAAGGATTCATTTGCCTGGTCCTATGATGACATGCCTGGCATTGACCCCGATTTGGTGGAGGCATAGGTTAATTTTGAAGCCAGGGGCAGTTGCCGTTAAACAAAAGTTAAGAAGGTTCCTCCCCCACATCACTTTAAAGATGAAAGAGGAGATTGATAAGCTACATAAATCCAAGTTTATCCGTGTAGTCCTCTATCCTTTGTGGGTGGCCAACATCGTCCCGGTGATGAAGAAAGACGGAAGAGTGCGCATCTGCATAGATTTCTGGGATTTGAATAAGGCATGTCCTAAGGACGATTTCCCGCTACCTCATTTGGATGTTTTGATCGATAATACAGCAGGGTTCGAAACTCTATCGTTCATGGATGGGTACTCCGGCTATAATCAAATTCGTCTAGCCCCGGAGGATCAAGAAGAAGACCTCCTTCACCACCCCATGAGGAACATATTGCTATGTGGTCATGCCGTTTGGACTAAAGAATGCCGGCGCCACTTATCAAAGAGAATGTTAGCTATTTTCACAACATGATACATATTGATGTTGAGGTTTACGTGGATGATATCGTGGTGTGAAGTCGCGGACCCGAAAAGAGCATTCCTCCGTGCTTGCCAAAGTTTTCCATCGCGCACAAGAGTATCAATTGAAGATGAATCCAAAGAAGTGCGTATTGGAGTTTCCTCAGGAAAATTATTAGGCTTCATAGTTAGTAAGCGGGGGATTCAAATAGATCCACACAAGGCCAAGGCGATCATGAGATGCCTCCTCCCAAGAACATATCTGAACTTCGAGGTTTGATTGGTCGGCTGCAGTTCATAAGGAGATTCATATCTCAGCACTCTCAAAGATGTCGTCCTTTCTACGAACTTTTGAGAGGAGGAGTTAGTTTTGAATGGAATGATAAATGCCAAGAGGCCTTCGATGAGCTCAGAGCTACCTTATGAATCTGCCCGTACTTCAGGCGCCTGTCCCTAGGAAACCCCTAATCCTATATCTTGTCGACTGTTGAGGACTCCCTAGGAGCTGTCCTTGCTCAGCATGATGAATCCGGAAAAGAAAGGGCAGTCTACTACCTATCTAGGCTCTTCAATCCTTCCGAGCTCAAACTCACCACAATGGAGAAAACTTGTGCAGCGCTAGTTTGGGTAGTGCAGAAATTGAAGCACTACTTCCTAGCTCATAAGGTGAGTTTGATTTCTTGAATGGACCCTATTAGGTACCTCCTTGAGAAGCCAGTCCTCGCCGACAAGATTGGCACGCTGGCAAAGTTCCTCTCTCAGTTCGATATCTCCTTTATTGTTCAGAAAGCCATAAAAGGGTATGCCATTGCTGAGCACCTTGCTCACCTTCTCTTCCTCATAGTGATACGGTTCAAGAGGAGTTCCCCGATGAAAACCTATCACTTGTCTCTCACGATCCCTTCTGGTCACTCCATTTCGATGGAGCTCTCAATTCTAGGGGACGGGGCATAGGTGCAGTCTTGCTCACCCCAGAAGGGATCACCATTCCTTTGGCTTATCAACTCAGTTCTACGCCACCAACAACATCTCCGAGTATGAGGCTCTCCTAGCCGGTCTTAAGCTTGCCTACCTTTTGGTGCGGTGCCCGTCACCTTAAGATCATAGGAGACTCTCAGCTCGTTCTTGGCAAGTCTCTCTACTTATCGCACTCGTGACCCCAAACTCAAGCCATATCAAGATCTGGTCACGCTCCTCGCCAAGCAATTCTGTCAACTCATCTACATTCATACTCCTCGCTCCCAAA